>PNEQ01126455.1:0-13261 GCA_003012365.1 Medauroidea extradentata
TCAATATAATAGGCACCGCCTCTACATCAGCTCGCTGTGTTTTTGTTTTGTTTTTTTTGCCGGCTAACTACTTGTAATAGCAACAGAGGAGAGTTGCGTCCAACATCTATACAAACAAACAACATACATAGAAGAAGCACCCGTCACATTCTGACCGCCCCGAATAGGAACATCATAACCTCAATTATAAACGTCAAGAATACAAAAACACGACGTAGACGCAAGAGCGGCAGAGCAGAGACCCGCTACATGATGATATTTTAATAGCATCCAAAGAATTTTAGGAACACTGTAAACAGGTACAGATGGTCGTAAGAAAGTTACAGGAAGGGGGTACGACGGTAAATTTGGAAAAATCTGAATTTCTAACAGGAGGAATAAATTTTTTGGGGAACATCACTGCTCAAGGCATTAAAATTGACCCAGGCAAGGTGCAATCTATATTAGAATATCCTGCTCCATGTAACCGAAAGCAGTTAGAGAGGTTGGTAGGCTTTTTTAATTTATTTCGTAGATATGTTGAAAATTTCAGTAAAATTTGTACTCCATTTCGAGAATTGTTGCAAAAGGGTAAAAGTTGGTTATGGGGTACAGCCCAACAAAGTGCTCTGAATCTTTTGAAAGAGAAATTAGCAGCTAAAGTCATTTTACACCATCCCAGATTGGAGGAAAAGTTTTTAATTATTGCATGTGATGCTTCAGAAAGTGCAGTTGGAGCAGTCCTATTTCAGTATGACAATGAAGGTACAAAACCTATTTCTTTTGCAAGCAGGGCTTTAAATGCAGCAGAACTACATTATACTGTAACAGAGAAGGAATTGCTAGGTGTTGTTTTTGCTACTACTAAATTTAGGACTTACATTTATGGGCGACATACTGACCACAAAGCTTTGTGTCACCTTAGCTCTTGGAAGTTGTTACATGGCAGGGTTACTAGATGGATCCTAGCTTTGCAAGAATATCAGTTGACTATAAAACATGTTTCACGTAAATCACACGTAGTAGCAGATGCCCTATCAAGGTGCAATGGCGACAATGACAAGGGTTTGGAAAGAGAATTTTCCATTCGTACTGCTAAAAGGAAAAAAGAAACATTGTATGAGGAAGTTGTAGCACAACTAGGAATTGAAATCATGAAGGATGAAAAGTTAACTAAAGTGGTTGACGAACTAAAGTCCAGTAATTGCAGGAAAATTATTTCTGAACTGTTTAAGCTACATAAGGGACTCCTGTTCAAAAGAAAATTGATAGGAGAAGAATTGTAGGTTTTATGTATACCTGAATCCTTGGCAGATAGGGTATGTGAGAAGGCACATATAGTGTGTGGGCACTTTGGTATAAATAAAACTGTAAAATTTATTCAGGAGTTTTGTTTTGTAAGAAATATACACAAAAGGGTAAACAAGACAGTAGGGAAGTGTCTTGTGTGTGCACAAACTAAGGTAACAAACTGTAAAATAAAAGGAAGTATGCAACACGTTTTGACGGAGAAACCATTAGAAACAGTAACTGTAGATTTATTTGGTCCAATGCCCGCAGGACATAAAGGAATGAAATATTTACTGGTAGTATTAGATGTTTTTTCTAAATTTGTGAAACTGTATCCATTGCGTAAGGCAACAGCAGTGGCTGTTACTAACAGAATTAGCAATCATTACGTTAAGAAGATAGGGCTACCACAAAAAATCATATCTGATAATGGAACACAGTTCCGTAGCAGGAAGTGGCACGTTACTCTTGAAAATGTTTTAGGGATCAAAGTAAGGTACACTGCGGTATACCACCCATCAGCTAACCCCACTGAACGAGTTATGAGGGAACTGGGTAGGTTGTTCAGAGTTTTTTGTCATGAGAACCATAGTTCATGGGTAGGCAAAGTTGATGAAATAGAATACTTACTCAATCATGTACACCACAACAGTACAGGGTTTACACCAGTTGAGGTAATGGGTAAAGTGGAACTAATATCAAAGTTAATGGAACTAGTAGACTTTCCACCACAGGGAGTTATTGATATTTGTCAAGAAAAATTAAACTAGCTCAGCAGAAGCTGATTTTAAAAGCATCTAAGAGGAAGGCAAGGTTTACAAGAAGGGTAAGGTACTTGCCTTAAAAAAGGAGATAGTGTTTTAATTCAAAATAAAGATCTGTCATCTGCAGATAAAAAATTATTTCACAAATTCTTTCTCTTGTATGAAGGACCCTTCGTAATTGAAGACCAGGTGGGTCATGACGTATACAAAGTTAATGGAAAAAATTACCATGTTTCAATGCTCAAACCATGGAGCTAATATGCTAATGTGAAATATGTCATTTGGTATTTACATGTGTTTTTATGTACTGTAAAAATTGTAAGCCATGTTAAACAAAGTTTGTAAGGTTTTTCTGAAATTGGTAGTAATTTTACTGTTGATAAAAAAAGTTAATGAATGTGGTGAATAAGAGTGTATTTGAACAATCAGTGAAATTATCAAAAGTTAAGTGAATTAGAACTCTTGAGAGAGGAAAAGTAACTAAATATAGATGTAACAAATGTGTTCAAAAACAATTGAATTAATCTAAATATAAAAATATGATGTTTATGTTATGAAAAAACTTAATATTGTGGACATTTCAATTTGAGTTAAAATGTTTTTTTTTACAATGTTTTAAGTAATTTTAATGCTGAAAAGTGGAAAATATGTACAATGTACTAAATGTGTATTGCTGGTATTTAAGCAAGATAAACATTTGTTTAGTAAGTAACTTTTGTGTAGTTTTGTATAAAGTTAGTGTATTTTGTATCTGAAATGAGCAAATTGATAAGATGTTAGTGTGTAAAAGAAATTGGTTCTGGAATTTTAGAATCTTGTGTAAGAATAGTTTGTAATAATGTAGATGACAAGTATATCATCTGAATTCACATGCTTTATTGAACATTTTCAAAAGTAATATTTGAAACATTAATACGTAATTCTATTTGTTATCAAGAAAAAAATAATCGATGTAAAATAATGTTTTGAAGTCCGATAGTTTATCATAATTTTTTTGTAATTGTGACACTATGTTTTGTTTCATTGATCAATGCTATGTTGTGATAAATACATGGAAAAAATTTTCAGATTTTTCCCAAGTAGTTGGGGGGGGGGGGGAATGTGGCATTGAGTGAGGTGTATTATTTCCTTGTTGTGGTGTGCGACTTGGTTTAGGAACTTAAATAGAGATGGTATTAAATTCCGCAGCATTTTTCAAAATTTGATAGTTTTGTTGTCTTGAAAGAGTGTTGTATAATTTATCTGGTTTTAGTTTCTTGAAGCTGCGCGAGATTGCATTGTATTTTGATAGGCTTTCTTTTAGAATTGTGGGAAGGGGGTGGCAATTGAAGTTTGGAGGGTTCGGGTTGCGTCAGCCAACGGCACTGTGAAAGGTTAGTCTTGCACGTGTCATTGTCCCGAGGTACTGTGCAGTTGGAATTTTTCTAGGCTCTCTTTTGGGCAAGGGGGGTGCGGAGGCTGTGGCCAACGGCGTGGGGCATTCCCGAGTTTCATCATTTGGAGCTTTTGGAGCCCACCGCCAGAAGTCTCTGCCCTCTGGGAATTCCCCGCATCCAAGGCTTACCTTCTCGCCACTCTAAATTGTGTATAAAAAGTCATGACTCCGAGAAGGACGGACGTGAAGGGGCTTTGGCCCTTCAACATTGATGAAATAATGGTGGAGTGGAAATTTAACAGACGCGAGTAGCACCCGGGCCTTATCTTTCTTTTACATTATTTCGGACTGCCTACGACAATCTTCAAAATTATTTTCCACTCGCGTCTGTAGGCCGTTGAGTGCGGGAGGCTACGGCCTCCCTCTTCGTATGTATTTGCCACGTGTAAATTTACAGTGTGCCTTTTTTGTACTTAACTCGTTTACGGCGATGTCTACGAGTTCTATTTAGTCTCGTGAACCGAACTATGCCGTGGCAAAACAGTACTTTAATTTAAGCCCGTTCGTAAACTGTGAATTTTTTAGTAAATCATCTTGTGACAGTTTTCTACGTGTATTAGTTCCCCCAGCTTCATACATCAATAGTCTACTTTAAAAGCATTTATTACCATTATATAAACATCATAGGAGACACATAAAGGAATTACATTGGTTACTACTGCCCTCCGAGCGCCCAAGAGCCAAGGAAATGCATGGCAGCACGTGCTGCTTGCGACATCTTGTTGCTGGCAACTGTGCGCGACTTGGCAACGCCAGACTGAGGCATGCCGTGCGCACGCTACATGGCAACGCTGGGCTACAACAGCTATAGTAGACCCCCGATCTAACGACATTGAATCTAACAAAATCAGCAATCTAGAGACATAATTTCCAGGAACGCTGGAAAAATTAATATTTTCAAAATTGATCAAAGCTAAGCTAAGTGCAATAGATCACAGTATAACATTATTTAAAAATACATTTGCGTACATTAAACAATAACATACTGCAGTTATTATAAATTAGTGATATGCAGTTGTGAAACAAAAAACCCAGTACAAAAATGTTAGGAACTTTGGCTAGAATGTACTTGAAGCGCGCGAAACACTGACGTGATGACTAACACTGCCATATCTCTTCTTCCTCCTCCAGGCTCCCTCCACCCTTCACGCCAATCGCACATTTTTCCACGTGTCCTCCTCTCTGCACTTTCTTCTCCTTACTTCTATACATCTCATCTGTGCCACACAGTCAGCCACCTGACGTGCGCATAGCAACGGTATTGTATTGTTCGACTTGTTGCCTGTCCGTGTCAGATTTTGCTTGGTGAGTGCTGTACTGTAAGAAACGCATGGCTAAAAATAGATAACACCCCTCCAGACAATCCATGCCAACCAATAACCATTCACTTCCCCCACCCCCTGTCGACAAACCAGATTGTGCTTGTGTGCGCGTGGCCACTCGCATCAACTGCCGGCACCGGCTGTGATAGTCACGTGACAACTAGCAGCCTGTCTGCAGTGCCACATGTTTGCCTTTCTTTCCCACCTTCTCCCAGCCATCATCTTTGTTTCCATGTATGGTGAGAGCCCAGGGGGTTGGGGATGAAGAGACGACAAGTTTCTTTTTTTTTATTACAGCGCAGCCAAAAAAATAAGGACCAGCTTGGCACTCAGAGACAAAAAAAATAAAGAAAAGAAAACAATCCTGCGTTATCTCATCTTTTTTCTCTTGCTTCACTTCAGCCCGTCTTGACCTTGACAACTTCTGTTGTTATTGATCACTCTGCACGTGAGGCAAATGGCTGCAGTGTAAAAACGGCCTACAATGACACTTATGCTACATGTGGGCTGATAAGATTTTTAATTATGCTCGTTCAACAGGGCAGCGAATAGAGCGACTACGACCCGCATGTCGAGAGACACTGCCTCTATTCACAGTGCAGACTGGTGCGTTGTGCATAGTTTCACGATTTTTCCTGAGAATTAAAACGACGAGTAATTCAGTCGTTATTTTAGTGACAGCACCTTGAAAAGTCCGTTTTTAGTCCTCCTGAGTGGCTCCAAATTAGTGTTTCTAACAGGCGTACTGGTTTTTAAAAAATTAAGACTTTTTTCTTTTAGAAGCCTTTTTATTCGTATCACTTAAAATCGTGTAATGCCGACAAGCTGTAACAGTTCATGCGTAATTACAAAAAAAAAAAAATACTCAATGGCTTTACTGAAATGTTTTAAATCGCAGTATGAGTCATTCTGTTGTGGGTGAGCTTTGCGCCAGGCAAGCAGGATGAATGACGCGCACACCACGAGTTGAGGGAGACAAACCAAAGTCAGCCGGCCGCTCTCTCCTGCCCTACCCTACCCCATCCTACACAACCAGACCTAGCACGCCTCGCGGCTGCAGGCGTCACAGCACACTGGGAATTATGGAGCACCATTTTATTTGGAAGACACCTTTTTGTTACAATAATATGTAACTTCAAGAAAAAGTGTTTATTTTAAGTCTGTAATTGCTCTACATTAACTTAAAGGAAAAAAAAAACACTTAAATTTTTTTTAATGTCGGGGGTGTCAAAATTAATTACCTCGGAACTAACGACATTGATGATCTAACGACATAATTATCTGTAACCGTGCGGTGTCGATAGATCGGAGGTTTACTGTACTAGCAAAGTCATCACATTCTTGTGCGCTGTAGTCGCTTGCCAGCTTAGCACTAGACAGTAGAAGCATGAATGTGTGGTACGCCCGAGAGTTTTGTGCTTGTGAGACAAAGGATCTAAGAATATGGACGTATATCCTGAAAAAAAACACACTTCTTTTCATTAATTACGAAAAACACAATTCCTTGAAACATCCTTAACTTTCAAACAATTTTTAGGTTACCAAAAATGTTTGCATCTTCATAAAAGACGTACAGCAATTTTTGAAGGTCAAAAATGTGAAAAAATACCGTATTCGCCCATGTACACCGCGCACCTTTTTTCCCGAATTAGAATGCCCAAAATGAGGGTGCGCGGCTTACATGGGTAATTTAAGTTTGAAGTTTGTGCGCACGTGTGGGAGGGAGGCTTGGCAACGCTGCGGGGGTGGTGCGGCGGTGGAATGTGGATGTCTAGACGAGTGATCGTGGATAACTTACGAACTCAAGTGTGCAGCTAATAGTGTTCTCTGCGTGTAACTGATTAGCGTACAGTTATCGTAGTGTTTACGTTGATAGTTAGGGCAATAAAAATTTCAAAACGATTGCGTTCATTTACAGTGGGAGAGAAACTGCAGGTGATAAAAGAAGCAGAAGAGTTAGGAAACCTCGCGGCAGACCGTAAGTACGGCTTTGCGGAGTCGTGTATCAGAGACTGGCGGAAAATGAGAAACAAGTTGCAGGATAGCAATGTGAACAGGAGGGCCTTCAGGGGGAAAAAAGCTAAATTTCGACACGTAGAAGAAAGATTAGTTGCATACATAACTGCATTACGACAGTTTGGATATGCCGTTTCTACTGACATGTGTCGATTGGAGGCCTTGAAAATTGCCAGAGAATTGGGTGTAAATCCTGAGTTCAAGGCTAGCAAGAACTGGATTTACCGATTCTACAGACGGAATGGCTTGTTTGTGCGATGGAAAACGACTGTTTGCCAGCGACTTCCCAATGCCTATAATGACAAGTTGATTCAGTATCAACGTCACGTTATTCGCTTGCGGCAGAAGCACTCGTACCTACTGGGGCAAACGGGAAATGCCGATCGTACCCCCGTCTATTTTGAAAGCACGTGGCTCAAAATCTGTGCAAGTAAGAACAGGTGGCAATGAACAGCAGCGGTGTACCGTCATGCTTACAATGCTAGCGGACGGGAAGAAGCTTCCTCCTTTTGTGATTTCCAAGCGCAAATTGATACCGAAAAATGAGAAAATACCGGCCGGAATTTTCGTAAGGGCGCATGAAAAAGGCTGGATGGACAACACTTTAGTAGTTGAGTGGTTGAAGTGTGTGTGGGAACGCCGGCCAGGAGCCCTACTGCGACAAAGAAGTATGTTGGTTCTGGACAGTTATTGTGGCCACCTGACTGATAATGTTAAAAAACGTCTACAGGAAGGAAACACCGACCAAGTAATAATCCCGGGTGGCATGATCTCGATTCTCCAGCCCCTAGATAGGTGCGTAAACCGGCCGTTTAAAGCACATTAAAAAAAGTTTTATATGAAATGGATGGCAAGTGCGGAGCACACCTACACTCCCACAGGCAGACTGCAGAAACCGTCTCTTGCGCAGCTTTGTGGGTGAATAAAGACAGCGTGGGCTCTAATCCAAGAAGATCTTGTTCTCAAAAGTTTCCGCAAATGCTGCATTAGTAATACGCTCGACGGAAGTGAAGATGATAATGTTTGAGGGAGTGACGCAGTTTCTGAAGACAGTCCTGACGAAATAGACGGGGACAGCAGCGATAACGGTGGTACCTAATGATGATGATGATGATGACGCACCAGTTTAAAGACTTTTTTTTTATTTATACCAAAGACTTTATATTTTTTCCCCCGAATTTTCATCTACAGAATCCATTTGTACATAGCTCTATTTATTGTGAGTGATACATGCAGAGCTAAGCTTTTTTAACTGAAAACGTCTCGTGAAGTGGTGATACACATGGAGTGTTTGTATTGCTTTTGTGCTGCGACTGTACCAGTTGACATTGACAACTTCCGCTCGCTTACTCACGTGTCCGAGCGCGCCCACATACACACACAGACACTGGCTGGTGCCGTGTTGCTGGCATGCAGCGCTTGCCACTTGGAAGCAAAAAAGCGCATGTCAACATCTCGTTGCGGCAAACTCAGTTCCGTGCATTAACATCCGCCTCATTTATGAGGCATTGATTTATTTTAAAGAAGTGGCTGCTATATACAAATAAATATAGTAGGTGAGCATAATTTTTGTTTGTTTGATTGTTTTGCACCATAATAAAATTTTCCTATCCCAAAAAATTAATTTTTTGAAAAAAAATTTTTTCCCCAAATTTGTCATTAAAAAAAGGGGTGCGCAGCTTACATGAGCGCGCGGGGTACATGGGCGAATACGGCAGTCATCTTAAACGACTCTGCTCTTTAATAGTACGAAACCATATAAATTAATAACAACAACTACAGCACACGAAAGCCAGGGAAATTGGAGTGAAGTGTGACAATAATGCCACTCTATACACAGTACATTATACAGTACTAACTAGATTTTTAATATACCTATATATAAACAATTAAGACATTTTTGTTCGTTAAGTTATAAAACAGCTCATTTAAAAGTAACTTAATATTTAAAAACAAACACAATCAGCAATACTAATTACGCGTGTAAATTTTATTCTGTCAAGTTAGATTTTCAGTAAGCTATTGGAAAAATTTGCCCATGAGGTCTGTTTGGGATGTATATAGTGTACTATAGTGATAATACTGTTGGGACGCAATAAAAGTTTGAATTTGGCGCCAACTGATGTGTACTCAAAAAAAAAAAGACAGTCTCGGTTCAACATGGCGGCCGGCAACAGGTTCGCTATTCGGTAGCTAGGTATAAACATTTGCATCGACAAAACATTTGGTCCTCCGGGCCGGATCAACTACGATACGAAAGCCTTTCGCTTCGATGCCTTTCAGGCGTGTTTGTTCCGGTATTCTACATCACGTTTTAAACTACGCTTCGCCATACCATCACTCCCATGCGCCAGCTCGCAGCGCGTAATTTCGTTGCTTGTAAACATATCACGTGTGAAATATTAAAAACTGTTGTGAGAGCATAAGCTATTGGTTAGAATTATAAACATTATTTTCCTTCCTTCGTCTCGTGGCCATTGTTAGTTGATTACGACGCGACGGTCGGATGAATTGCCTTTCGAGGGTTTTGTTTTGAAACAGCACAGCCATACCAACCGGTACCGGCATTATGACGGACTCAGTTGATGCGCTTGCGCTACGTCTCGAGCGCGTGGAAAATCGTTCGCGCCCTGCCACAGACTTGGCAAAATTTGTGGTAACAGACATAACGAAGAAATCAGTATTCATAGCTACGTGTCGTGATTTAAATCAAGTGCGTCAAGGTTATGAGGTGGATCACCTGAAGTATGCTCTTGCTCACAAGAAGCATCAAACCTTCGACACAGCGCAGCATCTTGCGCGCCTCAACACGTTTGATAATGCGTATTTCGAAGTGATTGCTGTTCGGGACGCATTGCAGCAAGATTTGAAGGTTGCAGCCTCTCAGGGTAAATCACCAGGAACGTCGACCACTACTCCACGCTTACCTACCATCAATCTTCCTCAATTCGACGGCAATCCTATTGAATGGATCAGTTTTTCGAACTTATTTGCTGCATTAGTTGGTGACAACCCTAACCTCACAAATGTAGAACGTTTGTCTTATTTAAAGGCCTCTTTGTCATCTGAGGCACTGTCAGTGGTTCAATCATTGCCTCTCTCAGATCAAAACTATGCTGTTGCGTGGGACTTGTTAGGCAAACAATTTAACAACAAGAGGCTGGTGGTTTCAATACATATAGAAGCAATAGTCAAAGTTCCGAATGTGTTCCTCGAATCGCCGACGTCAATTGCTACGTTACTGTCCACCTTGAATGAACATGTCGCAGCTCTAGATGTATTAGATGTAAACGTCAAACAGTGGGACCCCTTATTGCTTCACATTGTAGAAGGGAAATTGGATGCCCAACTGCGACATCATTGGGAGCTTAAGGTCACCGAGTCAGAAGCTGACATGCCTACTCTCAACCATTTCTGACCTTTTTGGAGGACTACCATCGCTCAACCACATCAATATCGGTGAACGCACCAACAAAGGTTCCCACTAAAACAAGGTCAGTGCCTTCAAAACCTGCCAGTCGTTCAACTCATCCTTCATCATTTGTTGGAAATGTAGTTACAACGTTGCACGGTGTGCCATGTGCAACGATGATCATGATGTATTTAGGTGCCCCACATTCTTCAGCTTGTTGCCCCAGGACCGTTACCAAATAGTAAAAACTAAACACTTGTGCCTAAACTGTTTACGCAGCTCACAACATTCTAAGCAGTGCTCCTCTCAGACATGTTGTCGTGCTTGTGGTGCACGTCATCACACCTTACTTCATTTCTCACAGGAGAAACCAGCGACAAGCACTAGTGAGGTAGCCCCAGAGACAACACTCTCAGAATCACCAGCCTCGCACACTCTTCTATCATCCCCTGAGAGTGTCGCTCCGTCCACCGTGTTATTATCAACAGCTGAGGTTGGTGTCCCTGGTGCCGATGGCAGCTGCCATGCTGTCCGCGCTCTTCTAGATTCAGCCAGCCAGTCTAGCTTTATGACAGAAGACTGCGTGAAGAGACTGGCCTAGTTCGTCGTAATACATCACTACCTGTATATGGACTGTCTCAATCACCAGTCTATGTTGCTAAAGGGGTTGTTGACTGTTGTGACACCGATGGGTAAGGACAACCCACGTCTACCTGTGGAGGCATTTGTCTTGCCAAAGATAACCAACCCTCTTCCTACTACCCCCCTTGATAGTCATATGTGGAGCCACATAACTCACTTGCAACTAGCTGACCCACATTTCTTCATTCCAAGACCGTTAGACATGCTGATTGGTGCGGACTTGTTTCCATACCTGCTGTGTGGGCGTACGCTACGGAAAGACTGCAACTTGCCTGCGGCCATTGACACCGTGTTTGGTTGGGTGCTCATGGGAAAGGTGCCCTGCTGCTGCAGTGTCGTTAAGTTGTGTATCTTTACTATCACATGCACCTTCCTTGAATGACACAGTCAGAAAACTCTGGGAAATTGAAGAAATAGAAGTGCCAACCAAAACCAGTCCAGAGAACTTGCAGTGTGAGTCCTTGTTTGTTAGTACGTCTACCAGAGATCACACAGGTCGATACAGTGTTGCTTTGTCATTTAAAGAGCCTCTGTCACATTTTGGGGAATCTCGTGTGCAAGCCCGTCATAGACTCCATAATCTAGAGCGCAAATTAGAACGCAACCCTCAGCTAAAAGAACTGTATTCCTCATTCATGACTGATTATTTGCAGCAAGGACACATGTCCCTAGTGCCATGTGAAAGGTTGAATGCACCTGCATTTTATTTACCTCACCATGGGGTGCTAAAGCCTGATAGCAACACCACTCGGCTTCGGGTTGTCTTCGATGCCTCTGCCCGAGACAGCAACGGAATATCGTTAAATGACAGAATGATGACGGGCCCAAAATTACAGAGAGATATCATAGACATACTTTTACCCTTCCGCTGTCATGCAGTGGCATTCACCGCTGACATTCAACAGATGTACCGTCAGATTGAAATTCAAGACAACCACCGTGACTATCAGCGGATTCTGTGGAGGCCGTCAGACCACGATCCTGTCTGTGATTACCAGTTGAACACTGTCACGTATGGTGTTTCATCAGCTCCATACCTTGCTATCAGGACACTTCATGAGCTCGCTGCAAATGAGAGAGATCGCTACCCTGAGGCATCATCAGTGTTGTTGTCTGATTCTTACGTGGACGATGTAGTCTCAGGAGCGTCTAGTATTGACAAGGCTGTCACTTTGCAAAGGGATTTAATAGAATTGTTGAAGTTGGGTGGCTTCCACTTGAGAAAGTTTGCAAGTAATGAGCCTTCTGTACTCTCATGGCTTTCACCTGAACTTGTACAAGACAGTAGTGCTCACGATCTTGACAACACCAGTGATCTCCCCACTGTTAAAATTTTAGGATTACAGTGGCATGCGGAGTCGGACACGTTTTCGTATAAGGTACAAACATATTACCTGCTCGGTTACCAAACGAACAATTTTGTCAGATCTGGCACGAATCTTCGATCCGTTAGGTTGGCTCTCTCCGATTGTGATGCTGGCGAAATGCCTCATTCAGCATCTCTGGATACGATGCGTCAACTGGGATGATTCCCCACCACCTGACGTTTTGGAGACATGGGATCGCTTCAGGCATGAGCTTCCTGCCATTGCAGATATTGCCATCCCCAGGATTGTTCCAGTTTATCAAGATAAAGCTACCATTCAACTTCATGGATTCTCAGACAGTTCTGAGCGAGGTTATGCTGCTGCTGTCTATATCCGCATCACCTCAATAGGAAGGTCTCCAACCATTCACTTGAATCTGGCTAAATCAAAGGTTGCTCCAGTGAAAAGTGTGTCTTTACCTCGTTTAGAGTTGTGCGGTGCTCTGCTGTTGGCTCGCGTAATGCATAGGGTACGTAAAAGTTACCATTCCAAGATCAACATCACTGAGCTTTTTGCCTGGACTGATTCAACGGTAGTGCTACACTGGGTCCGATCCTCACCTCACAATTGGAAGACATTCGTTCCCAACCGAGTCAGTGAGATCCAAGATCTTGTGCCATTGGAATGTTGGCGTCACGTGCTGACTGACGATAACCCTGCAGACTGGGCTTCACGTGGTTTGTTCCCCAGTGAAGTTACTGATCACCCTCTCTGGTGGACTGGCCCAATGTGGTTGGCGGAAGCACAAGAGCTCTGGCCACCAACCCCACTGAATAAAGCCCATCCTGATGCTGTATTAGCAGAAAAACGTAACTTCACTCTGGTAACGGTTGCACATCCTGCAGATGTCACATTGCTGCATAAATTTTCCTCACTCAGGAAGATTCAGCGCATTACTGCTTACAGCCTGCGCTTCATACAAAAACTCTGCAAGAAACCTGGCTCCATAGGGTTGCCAACAGTTAGCGAGCTGCAAACTGCCTTGATGTATTGGGTCAGGATAGTTCAGGCAGAGTCATTTGCTACAGACCTTC
>PNEQ01126457.1:7037-18679 GCA_003012365.1 Medauroidea extradentata
CTGTCGTGGGCGAGGTCGTAGGTTGTAGGGCTCCCTCCGGTGTCTGTTGGTATGGATCGAGGGAGTAGACATTGGGGTGCCGGCCGTCGTTAACACCAGCATGTCCTGGGATGTTGTGGTCTTTATGTCCTGACATTCTGCCACTGGCGTCTGTACAGTAGGCGTCGATGATTGAGGGCCACCAGCCACGCCCCACTCCAGAAAGCGGCGAACACGAGGACGAAACCAGGCAGGTGCTCTGCATCTGCAATTCCATTCGTTCCTCGGTTTGGGGCTGACCCCTTCTTCCTGCTGGCCATTTGTGCTAGGCTCGGACGAGTGTAACTGGGGTTGCATGCATCGTCGGCGTCGTGGTTGGCATCGAGGCGACTCTTCTGGTTCCTCTATGTGTATGGTAAAAGTCGTACTCTCTAGTGGTGCATCCAGTTTCCACACTTCTCGGACAGTGGGTTGGAGTCTCGGCTCGTCCTCATCAGACATGGTCACTATTGGTTCAGCTTCCTGCGGCTGTGTTATGACACCAGACATCGACGGGCGAAGTGATGCCAGTCCCAGAGTCTTGTCATATCTGCTTTGCGAGTGTTTGTCACTCTCCTCTTGGAGTGGTGTCTCAGTTTGTGGGTGCTCAGCTGCTTTGGTTGTCTGAAGTAGGTCGGAGAAAGCGAAGACCTCGTTGTCCAGGTCACCCTGGTGAATTGTGTGTTGATTGGTATTCGGCCGCCGGTCGACAGCATACACTGTTCGTCGTTCCCCAGCTCCCACGTGTACCCTCTTCGCCGCGACCTCTATCACTGATGCTTGTTGCTGCAGCCATGGTTGCCCCAGCACGACGGGCTCTCGTAGGCCGTCCACGACCAAGGCTTCGACTTGAGACGTCTGGTCGCGTATCCTGATCGTCAGGTCGGTTACGCCCTGTGTGACACTGTGCTTCCCTCTGGTAGCCAGCTGTAGCACGCAGGGTCCAGATCGGATCTGTGATGGATCAACGAGTGTGGAAGCGACGAATGTATGGCTGGTGGCAGTATCAACTAATGCAGCAGTTGGTTGGTTGTTGACTTCGATTGGGATGCAGAATAACTTATCCTCCTCGACGGTTAATTGTCCCAAAAATGGCTCTGAGTCGGTGTTGGTCGTGGTCAGGTTTGTCTGGCGATTGACAGCGAGGAGGTCAGCAGCTGTCCTGCCTCCCCGCCTTAGGCGTTTCCCGACGGCGGGCATGTGGCATTCCTAACAGGGCAGTCCCGGTGCCAGTGAAACGTGTTCGCTGGGCAGGTGTGGCACTGTGGTGGTCGAATGTCCTGTCGTGAGAGTTGTGGGGTGGACGCAGGGTCGGCAGACCGCTGCGCCTCATTCGCGAGTTGTCTTCGGCCTGTTGGTGTGCCGCTATCGCGCCTACTTCTGGTAGTGGGGGCCTCCTCGTCCGCCCGTCCTAGTGTCTGTAATGGACGTCCCATCAGCCGATTGATGGCCCTGTCGGCGACGATTGCTCGACGAACATATCCCTCCACACTTTCACCCTTCACTTCTGCAAAAATGGTTGGAGTTCAAGTCGCAGACGCGGGGTTATGCTGCCAAGTGCGTCCTCCGGCGGCGTGGTTGGATAGATGCGCCGGAACAGCCGGATTTTCGTGGCTATGAACCTCTCTGTCGATTCTGTGTCCTTTTGTCGTTCACTATAAAATCTCGCTTGACAGTCTGCTATAGCCTCCGCGGACCCGAACCGATACCGTAGACTATTCGCGAACTCGTCCCAGGTCATTGTTGCATGTCCCCATATTCTCCACCAGTCCTTTGCGGCACCATGCAAGTTGCTAATCACATGATCAACCCACTCATCGTACACTACGCCGTAATGTAAACACCGTTTTTCGCACTGCTGCAGAAACTGGTCCACGTCCTCGTGCATGTGTCCAGAGAACTCGGGAAATTTCATTATGATCCCACTCTCTTGGCAGGTTGTCGCGACAGCTCGACGTGCAGTAGTTGAGGCACTGGGGGAGGGGTAATAGGGTGGTAGGTTTGTAGCTTGTGACGTATGACCTTGAAGCGGGAGAGGGGTCCTCGATGACACACAAGTTACACAAGCGAACACGCCCTCACCGAACGTGACAAGTTCCGAGGCGTGCGAACATCTGCGGTGGTGTCTTGTTCGACAGGTCACACAAGTGGCTATCTCCTTCCCTTGTCTGTAACATATTGGCGAGTCACATACTTCGGCCTGCCTTGGCAGGCTGTGGTCGATAAGCTTCTCCACTTTCACGCTCGGGTTCCCCTTCCGGTTCTCCATGGCACATGTGCAGCACTGTTGCAGTACTTCTCCGAAAAGTAAATCAGGGAAGGCTGGTAATCCACACCTAACACACTCCTTGCTGCTCATTGTGTGCAATGGTTCGATTTGTTTCTAGGTCTAGTTCAGTGTATTGTTTCCTGCTGTCGCTGACGTGCGAGCTGTGACGTAGCTGGCTAAACAATGCAACTGTGGCGATCCTGTGGTGAAGTGTCGTCTTCCAGTCCTTCTCTGCGCAGGTTGTACATCATTTTACAATGTGATATTCACGCCAAAGCGTTGGGCGCCATGACGCCGTGTCCGGTGAGAGTGAGGTAGAAACGGAGCTGCATTGGAATGCTCTGGGCGCCACCCAGTTAAGCGTGTAGCCGGGAACACGAGGCTCGATGGGTCGTGGTCTGTTCGTGCCGGCGTGCCCCTCTCTCACTTGGCGAGTCGAAACAGCTACGGATCGGAAAACACAGGGAGGATCTGGAGAAAACTACACCTTACAAGGACACTTATGGGGCGGTCCACACCCCCATACCCTAGGACCTTAAGCGAGCCAGTTCCAAATGACGAAACAAAGTAAAACACTGGGCCGGATAGTTGCACACGCACGTTACATTTCTCGATGGACAAATCAGAGTCCCGAAGCGCACCACGTCTCTCTCGTTCTGTCTGTCGCGACCGCTGCTTCCAGACTGCCTTCTTCATGCACTGGTAGAGTGAGGGGGCAGCGAAGTCAGGTGTCCTGCACTGGCAGATGGCCGGGATGGCAGGTGTCACACGTCGGTGTCAAGTTCACACATGCCCTGCCACCGTCACTGATCTGCCACACACACTCAAGTATCCCACATCTGCCATTACCAACCAGTGCACACCTGCCACTGACACACTCTGCGAACACCTGCCATGACCAGGTGCAACTCCACCTGGCCTGTGGCCTGGTACGACGACATGGTATACAACAGACCATAAAACATAACAGTCACTATATTTAGTATTGCAAAGGTGCACACTTGAAAATAGAATATAGTTTCTACAACTACAGGAAAGTTAAGTTAATATGAGATCTTCTTGTGTGACAGTTTCAAAGTTCTTGTAGCAGCTTGTTCCGTTACAAACTGAGAGAAATGTGGATATATAAATAATAATTTTACATCCGCAATTGGGCTAATGCCTAGTGGCAAGTACACTTCCTCCCTGAAAAGCCAATCCTCCATTCCCTTCCTAAACCTTCCAACCCCCCCTCACAATCACTAACTCCTCCCGCAGTGTATTCCACTCCCTCACCGTCTTCACCAGCGTTGATTGTTAACCCCTCTTCGTTCTCCTCCACGCCCACTGAATCTTCTCACTGTTGTTTCCTTTTTCTTTAAAAGTTCTTTAGTTAGTTTTCAGGCCAAACTGCCCCATTCCCCCTCCCTGCATTCATCACCATGTAAGTACAATCTGACCAGTCTTTCCATTCTCCTCCTGTCCCTCAATAGTTTCCATCCCAATTCCTTCATCATGCTAAACGTTAAGTTCTCTTCCTTTTCACCAGCCTACTACCTCTTCCATTAATTCATCACTCATCTTGCATCTCCATGTGCAGACCCCACTCAGTGGCAGCATAATCCAACACTGGACGAACCATCGTGCAATATGCATACTCATGCTGCACAAGGAAAAACTACTGTCTTAATTGTCACAGAAGCCTAGAAAATATTATTTGTGACACATTTGGCGTAGCTATGACAAACATTTTAGCATCCATTTGTGGGGACAATAAAACTTTGTGCTACTACAGTATATGATTCCAACACGTTGGCCTTTTGCCACTTGGTACTCCAAAATTGTACTCGTCTCACTGTGCATAACTTTGGACTAGATTTTTCTGTACCCAAGACCACCATGCATAGTTCTTTCTTTGTTAAGTATGTTTTCATACTGGGCTGCTTAATCGTTGGCATGTTTTACTACATATGCACAAGTAAAAGCTAATCACAAATTTTGCAAGCAATGTTGTCAAAAAAGTAGGTGTATAAGTCACAATTTGACTTTGTATTATGTATATAGCCCAAAGTATGTGTGTGCAAGTAGACTGTGTTAGTCATCCAGCAGCAGAATACAGGGGCCAATTGGAAACTGCTGTAACTTGTGACACCACACTAGGACCTCAACTGTGGTGAGGGGAAGTGGAAGGGGTTAAAAGAGTACATAGCTGTACTGTGCTCCAAGCAAAGGTGACTTCATGGAAGAGGCATATATAGATACATATAGGTAACAGTGGAGAGTATAATTGTACTGGTTAAAATTTTGGTCTTACTTAAGCCCTGCACCACACTTTTTCAATGATTGGCCAAGTAAGCCTCTTCATTGTCAGATCTATGGGTGCGGGGGTGGTACTGTGATGTAGTCGAAGACTGCTCATGTTACATCGACGGTGATACCTTGTGGGGTCTAGCAGGGTGTACGTTATGTAATGTGTAGTATATAGGGATGTAATTGGCTATTACATTTTCTCAGGGTATGCTATCCCATTTCTTCTGTACCATTACAATATGAACATTAGAAGGCAAAAATAAATTTATTTTTACTTAATTTTTCAGACTTTGAAGATAAGAGTGTATTACAGTAAATGAAACTTTTTTTTCATAATGGCAAGTAATAACTTCAGTTCACTAATTTATATAATTTATTTTTAAAACAAAATAAATGAGATGCTTCAAGACAAAATCATAATGAAGTTAGATGTACAACGAACACTTAGCGTAAAAGTAAAAACACTGGGGTGCACACAAGCATTCACATCATATGACGTGTATGAGTTGGTCAACTTTCAACTTCTTACATACGCTAAGTGATGGTTGTGAATCCAGCTTTAAGTAGTCATAAAACAAAAGACAAATAAAAATTTTGATATTAATATTTATCAAATACTTACCATTTTTACCACCAAATTTTTTTTTTGTCAAATCCTATTACTGTGTCATAATTTATTCTCTACAATTTTCTCTAACAAGGACAACTTCTGTGCTATTCTAGATTCTACGTTGTTGTGAATCCAATTTTAAAAAAACCTCACGTTTATGTGTGCGTACATACGTGGAGTGTGGTAAATCTGGCTTTACAAACATTGTACATTTTAACTCGTGTTTGCTCATTTATGAACTGTTGTTACTCCTGTAATTTTTATTGTTGAAGATAGGTAACTTTTGTTATGCCCCATCCCTTGAAATTATTTAAGTCCTTTTCTTAGTTTCTGTTGTACAATTTCTTGATTATGATTTTATTTTTATTTGTGACAAGAAATCAACGCTAAAGCTGTGATTGACATATGACAATATGAAAACATTCTAACCAAAAATGTTGTAATCCCCTTTTGCCACACTTAATACCTTTAAGTTAAGCAATGCTCAATACAACAAGCCATTTGTTGCTAAAAATTCTTGCTTTGATCTGAAATTTGTATTTCTTGAGCGTGACTTGAAATAAACAGCAATAGTTGATCCTCATTAACAGTCAATGCATAACATCCAAAATGATATAAAAACTTGAATGTAAATTGTAATCCTAATACGTTTGTTTTTTGTCTCAGTTCCCCCTTCCGCCATTGCGGTCATCTTCACTTCACATCATTGTAAGTCCTTGATCATTGATTAATCTTAAAGATTTTGTCTATTAGCTAGTTACTAATCATTAACAACAATTATGTGATTAGGTGTAAAGTTAAAGCACTATATTATTTTAATGAAATATTTGGACTGTACATGAACACGGTATGCAGGATATTGCCACAAAATAGGATATAGCTAAAGAATTTTAAAAAATAAGAAAAATAGTATATTCCTGTATCAAATCAGGTAACGAGTAACTCGATTAGTTGAAAAACCTTCGTCAAACAAATACTGAACTCTTTGAAAAGAGGCGAAGACCTCCGCAAAGGACATGCCCTTGCATTCAACATGCAAGCTGTTTTGTAGTGCAGCATCAGGCAGTATATGACCCGCTGATGTGCTGCTGACCAACCAATTGCTTGCTAACTGATGGTTTTCCTACTATCCATATTCACTATTATAGCATTATATTATAGTCTGTGTCATGTAAGTGTTCCGTATTTTGACAGTTCACTTCTGAGAAACGTGTCTTTACACAGGTTTGCGGAGACTGAGCTTTTCCAGGAAGCCAGGTAGGTTTAAAGCTCCAAACAATGGAACTGTCGGACACAGTTCACAGAAGAGAAATGTCAAAATATGGACAAGTTACATGAAACAGACTAAAATATGCTGTTGTTTTATATGTCAACAATTTGATGAAATTTATATCGTAACAAGTAACTGTACTTTGTGTTTTTTTTTTGTATGAGGTCCTAATCTCTTATCTATGTACTTGACAAGGTCTACATATCAAGATCATTTTCATCTACAAGGGAGCAAAAAAGTACTTTTGAGGATAAAATACAAATAAACTTTTAAAGTATAAGAAAGTATTTCCTGATATGAGCACTTTAATAAAGTAAATAGTTTTTTCAATGTTTCTATTGTATCACCCCTTCACTGTGTGACACTTGTTCTATGACAGTATGAAAAATTAAACCCCTGCAACTAGCCAACTTCAGATTTCATAAATTAAAAGTTTAAAACGTTACCTGCAACCTTGTATGACATTTTAGTTTTAAACACGGTTAATAATTTTGGGAGAAGTTCTCTAGGATTGGTAGGAAGGGTAATGAAGGGTGATAGTAGTGCAGTGAAAGAAAAGGTGTATATCCTACAACGGTACAACCAATATTAGAGCACACAGTAACAGAGTGGGACCCGTATGTGGAATAGAAGGCAGTAAGGGCAGGCTGGTGAGGACGAAGGGAAATTTCAGCCATCAGCGATGCTGAAGGAACTGGTGTGAAACTTGTTGAAGGAAAGGAGAAGAATTGACAGGCTGGTCAGGATGTGCAGGGTGGTGAATAGAGAGGGAGGCTGAGGTATGTTAGGCTACTTGTCAAATAAGGCAGAGTACAGAGGAAGTGGGAATAATAGTGAGATCCAGGAGATGTTGAGTAGAACAGAGCGGGGTAGGTAGTCAATGCTTAGAGGGTTGGTGAGGGGGGTGGAATTTGCTTGCGGAGACGTTAGTGAAAATGAGGGAGGAAGGAATTGGAAATTTCAAGAGGGAGTTGGTAGGTGAATGTAATAGAGGGTAGGTACAGCTTGCCACTGGGATGTTGCCCAAACGCAAGTGAAATTATTATTTTTATTAATGTAATTATTATCTGTGAACATACTTCATGTGCTGTGTATTAGGGTTCATGTTTTACTATTGTCTCTTACGCTAGGGAATGGTTTTAGTAATCAAAAAACTTGCATGTTAGAAGTTATGACTATGTATAGCAAGAAAATATGAATGTATGCAATCAGCTGCTGAGGATCGTGCAACAGGAGAAGGTTACTGCTGTAATTCTTCGCTTACCATCAGTGGGCCACTAGCTGCAGCACAGTCCCACATGATTACTGGATTTGTTTCTATAAAAAATCTTTTTACTTTAGTTGTTTGTGTCCATGTTTCATAATAACCAGTGAGCTTATTACATTAATGTTATAATTTTAGGTAGGCCTAGGCCGAATTCTATTTCAACTTTTGGTGCAAAATTCTATGTCTGGTTTTCTAGAAGAGCGGAACATGGTAAATTTACATACTTGCAAGTAATTATTTCAGACTTTATTACTAGTAGCTAATGTATGTGCTGTGGTTTTGATTAAAGTAATATTAAGGAACATGCTTGGAAATTAAAATACAAATAGCCTACTTTTCTGGTCTTAAACAGTTGCAGAACCTTTTACACTGTTTACACAGACACAAGCTAATAACTTAACTCTGACAACACATTTCTCATAGTTCAAATGTATTATTTAACGCTGCAAGTAGGCACCAAGTATCAGATTCTTCTCTCCTAGAAATGTTTTAAGAGTGTTGGTCTAATTCAACAGAATTTACAACAAAACATTAGTGATACGCTAGTTTATTATTTTTATTCTGTAAACACTGTCACCTAAAAGGCAACTAGAATTAATTGTATGCATTTTCCACAACGAAATATAGAAAGCAAGTTCTAAAACTTTATAACAATTTTCAAAATCATTAATGTGTACTTATTTTCACAAGGGAGTTTTATTAACTTCATGCGGAGCTAAACTAATTTTTGTAAGAGATGACAAAGATTTATTTTCATAATTACTTACACATATTCTCTCAAATAAGTTGTTCAATTATCAAGGAAATTGAGGTCATTCCAGCCTCTCAAACCATTTCTAGAACACACGTTTTAGATAGGTAGCTAAAATAATCCAAAACTTTCACCACACAAAAACATATTCCATGGAAATTTGTTATTAAATCATCACGTTAATAATAGGCCGACACAACACTATTTTATTTGACTTCAATTCCTTTTCACTGCGAACATGCCTTCCAGCATCTGTTTCAACAGCAACAGTGTCCCCTTCATGAGCAGTGCAATTTCCAACGTGTCAAAGCTCGTCAGTCTCATCAGCTTCATAAGTTAAGGCTGTGTCCCAACTCGCTGAAAGAGTACTCTCTCGTCCACTCTTGACGTCACAGAGGGTACTTTATACTGTCCCAACTCAAAGGGAGAGTGTGCAATAGGAGAGTGAACGAGAGTGAGCGATGATGTTCCCTCGCAGCTCACTCTCGCACCCTCTGTGGCAGCCGTATTGCTTTAAGGTCAAACCATTTTATTTGTGTTCGTTAAGAATTATTTTTACTCATTGTTCGTTGTTTTAATCCGCCGTTCTTGTATTTAATAAATATATCATAGTAGATAATAATAATAACCTACATTAAATATATCGTAGTTATTACAAAATCACGATTTATCGTCCCTTTTACTTTCGTGGCCTTCAGAGTAAACTTTACAGCCACTGCGATTTATTTAAAAAATGAAAATTAAATGAAATAATGTCCTCATTGGTATCAATATAACGTGTAATTTTAACAGCAGTTAAGTCATTCAATGTTTTTTTATTTATTTTATTATTGAGGCATGTATCTAAATTAATTCGTTCGCAGTGTAGATTATTTATTTATATATTTACAATTACTGCCGATAGAATGCAGTGTGCTGAGTGCATAGTGCGAGAGTAGACGTCCCAAATCGAATAAAGTGAGCCAGAGTGGCCGAGAGGGAGAGTGGGTAGCGAGAGTGTACACACTCTTAAATTGAGACACAGCCTAGGGCCGTATGCACAGTCGTGACTTGAGTTGAAGGCTCCACTCGTACTTGCTCAAGTGGATGTTTCAAGTGGCACTAGATTTCGTATGCTTAGTGCATTTAAGTTTGAGCCTGGCTGCTACTTCATGAAGTTTAGTGTGGATCTGGCCTAGATACGAAGTGACCCGAGTTTACCCGATCTTACTTATGACGTCTCACTCCTAGCCAATAGGAAGCGTTTAAAACAGTGACGTACTTGTTTTTCACTTGACTTTTTTTCCCGCGAAATGAGTTGTTTTTGTAAATATCAAATCTAACACTCGTTCAGTGGATAATTAATGTATTTCGGCCTAAAGTACTGCAGAAACCCTAACGAAATCAATCTAAAACGAAAACTGAATAATTTTAGTGTCGCCGACAACTTTTAGGACTAAGTAGCGACTGTTTTAAATGATTACACACAAAAAATATACAGAGAATAAATTACGATTCTGGTGGTATTATTTTTACATCATAAATTGTAAAACATGTTATTGCCTAATGTTCAACTGTGTTAAAAACGACAATAATAACCATATAACACAGTTTAATATTTTTCCGCGGCTATATAATTATATATTTTACTGTGTTCTAAAAGCTGTGCTCACAATGTCCGAGTAAGTTACAGAAAAACAAATAACAAATACTGACAGACCTGTAAGCTCACAAGTGCTTTGTGTATTGGGCTTGTGTTTCGTAAGACAATTGCTAAACTGATTTAGTCTCGTGAATAAATATGCAATTATGTGTTAACCTATTTTCCTGAGTGACTAATAATCCATTATTTTTAAGAATAATGTAGGCCTACCTAGCCATGTCCAACAATCGTGTATGGCGAGTGCTTTTCACTGTAATAAAGAAATACTGTCAAGATAATGAATGTAACATATCCAAATATAATGTTCGCAATTTAACCTAGATCTTAAAATAATAAATACAATTGGGTTGTTGATCTGCTGCATTAGGCCTATCACTTCTTCTTGTCCCTGTAAGCCTACCTTCTCCAAACCCTTCCTAATTTTCCAACCACTTTCAGTCACCAAATCATCGTGCAAAACATACCACTCCCTTACTGACTTTACAAGCATATACTGCTTGCCACTCTCTAGTCTCCTCTACACCATTTCATTCTTCTCACAGTTGTTACCTCTTTCACTATATATACCCTCCGAGTTGTGTGACAATGTAACCCTCGTCATTGTCCCTCTCCACAGCTTTGAAATTACATCATAATTACAGATGGCCTATAATTACCTTCCTAGTTTCCTATCACCCATATTTGCACCTTTACAATCTACATTTAAAATTCCACATAGGCTAGCTGAATATTCCAACACCCACCGTACCATCAAACAGTATGCTTTTTTTCTTTTCCTCAAAGTTCCCTCCTTTCAGTTCCCTTTACAGCATACCACTCTCTCTACTTGTTTTTTTACCTAAGGTCACTTTGCAGCAGAGTACCTATGTAGGTTATACTGTGTTGCTTTATCTATCTCTTGCCCATGCCATTTATAAATTTATAAATGTCTACACACTAAGCCTTTAAAACCTGAAGTTTCCCAGTTTGTTACAAACTGGAATTATCCACTAGCTACTTAACACTTTATTTTAGACAAAATATAATGTATCCTGAAGCCAAAATTCAAATTTCCCATAAATCTAATTTCTGTGATACATTGCTGTCTACTCTATGCACAACTAATATTATAAATTAAAAAATTCTGATAAGAATATAACAACTCTTAAATCAACACTTGTAATGTGGAAACAGCCCAGTGTCAAATACATCCTACCTCCTCACTTGCCAGACATTTCCTACACTTTCCCAAACCTATTCTCCATGACCAACACCCCCGTCAGAAAATTCCACTCTTCCAACCGACCTCCTAAGCACAGACTGCATACTCCGTTCTGTTCCACTGAATTTACACACCATTAGTCCAACTACCTCTATGCTCTGTCTTACTTAATAATAAACTTAAATATCCCCACCCTTGTACTTCATTGATGAACCTTGTGTATCCTGACCAGCCTTTCCACTCTTATCCTGCCCATCACTTACTTCCACCCCAATTCCTTCATCCCTACCGATGGGTGTATGTTCCCATCTTCTTCACCTGTCAT
>PNEQ01126458.1:0-10357 GCA_003012365.1 Medauroidea extradentata
CTTTATGATAACTGGTTTTCAAGTTTTGTATGAAGTAAAAATACGCAAATTTTGACTTTGAAGTGCCATTACGGGAAAACTAGATGAGCTAATTTTTTCCCGTTAGAGGTATATGTACTCTCAAGTAATGTGTACAAAACTAACACTATTTCATACAAATATAAAATTATGTTTTTTCCCCACTTGAACACCCTTAAGGAATCATCCCAGTATTCGCCTGGAGCGATTTCGGGAAATCATGTAAAACAGAAATCAGGACGACTGGAGCTGGGAATCGAACCTAGAGACTACCGAAAGCGAGTCCAGCGTCTGATTGTTGCGTCACCTAGTTCGGATTATGTGTAATAAATATAGCACCAGTGTCTTTCTGGCAGGGCGCAGTGTGTACGAAAACTTTTTTTTTATGCTTGCCCATCAATTTTATAGGTACTATTTGTGTACATTTTCGTCGTATTAGTCGTAACCGTATCTAATTCCCGATAATACGTTCGGCTTCTTAAAAAATAAAAATAAAACGCAAGAAATCTTCGTCTTTGGAAAAAGAAATACATGTGAAGTGTGTCGGTGGGTTCGCGAAATCCTCAAAGACTGAACATTTCAGGATAACGTCTTCAATGCCTGCGCCTCCTCACATGGGCAAAAATACAATGACACTCTTTCCAAGAAGGAAGTGACGGCATTCATAACACGACCGTAATACCCAGAGAAAATTCATCAGTGGCGTCCATCGTATTTTCCACATTTTGAAAATCCGAGCTGAAATATTACTCAAATTTTAAATACGAGACATACAAGTGTTGGCAGAAATAAGTGTGGTCAGTATCAGTTAATCTTTTCACAGAAAGTATGTAAATTTAACCGACAAACTTCCGCGGCAGGTTATTAAGAAAAACTAAGACCATACTCTGTTGTTTGTATTGTCTTAGCAATACGATAGTTATTTTTTAAGCTTAAGCGAAAGCAGATATCAAAACGTCTGTTCGGCAGTTTTGTTTAAAATGTATTTTTACGCGATAGCTAATTTTTCCAAATCAAGCAATTGTACGGTATCGACTTTAACGTCAACTAACCAGAAATTCGTTAATTATATCATTTACTAAAACCATAGTATTTACTGCCTTGAAAAAATCAGCCAACATAGAGAATATTTTAAACATAACTGCCGAACAGATTTTTGATACCCGTTTTCGTTTAGGCGTTAAAAAAAAAAAAAATAACGCAAAAAAAGTATAAACAAAACAGCGTGGCCTTAACTCGCATACAAAACTATAGGATATGTCTTAGGTTAGTACAGTATACATATTTATTGGAAGGTCGCGGCCTCCGATGTAGTTGCTCTGTTGTGTGAATAGATCTTAGTACTCTTCCACGGCAATTACTTTCCCAGATTAGTAAGTTTGTCCTACGTTCGGACATAATCTGGGAGAGAGTAAAGGTCGAGTGACATGACCCTTATTTACAGGTTGCCGTGGCCACGGTAGTACGACCTTAAACACTTAATTGTTACAAATATCGGAGAAAATATTTGATATGTAACTCTGACTTCCTTAATATTAAGTGAAACATGATCTACTACCGGTACTGTAGTTACGCCACAAAGCATGTCGCTATCATTAAATTAACTGAGTCGAACCATTGTACAACAGTGAACGAAAATGGTCGCCTCGTGTTGAAATTTCACATAGTTTGTGAAAACCTGGCAGACCGGCAACGCACACAACACCATATTACACATGATTGCAGAGATAAGAGGGGTAAGATGATATAACGAGAGAGTTTTAGTCCGGTACGTCGATAAGTGGTACACGTTAGTGGCACAAAACAATATCAAATGATACTTATTACATCTGTATGCTATTTTCATGACTGGAGACGCGGAGGTACTGAAATATTTGAGACTGATCAAACATAAGTAATACAATTACATAGGACACCGCCTCAATTAAATATTTGGATTTCTAGGTTTTAACTTCAGCGATGTGAACTGACCTTACGATCCTTTTTAAACCATAAGTTGACAAGATCTGATAATTTTTTTAAACTAATTTTTATTGAGTTACCTGTTGCCGAATTTTGCCGGTCTAATTTACATACTCGCGTTATAACATGTGTTCTATCAAAGATTTCTTTTGCATACGCAGAACAGCTAAATCTAATAATTTGACTTCAATGCTAATCTCCGTATCTCAGTATGATGTGAACAGTTTCATTGTAACGTTGATAAAGCTTCAAAATTATTTGGCTTGTGGGATTGCAGGTGTTGAATTAAAAACAGGTTCGTTCTCGGAGTTCACAAGCCATAACTGTGTCACATTACACGCCTTATCATGACTAAATGAACAAAAATTAATTAGAAACGTAGGTTATTACAAATTTTTGATCCACCTTCAAGTTCTACTATTCGCAGTACTTTCCCAATTAGTTTGTACGAGCACCAAATGATCGCAACAAATTCTTGAATAACTATGTTTCCCCTTTTCATTCTAAAATATTTTTGGCACTTACGTAATGTAGCTTTTTAATTCTATGAAAATGTTACAATGCAATAAACTATCAAAAACATGGCTGCACACTTCTAACAGTATAGGTGTAAAAAAATAGTCCACTGAAGAGAAAAATAATAGGTGAATTATTTGACGTTCGGCTATCAACGGTGGGCTAGCAATTTCTCTTAGGGATGTTTCTTTGTCCAAGTTATAAAACTGCAGTGATACCACGACATCCTGAAAGCAAAAATGACATAGTACCGTAGCCGTAAACAATGCGAATCTGATGACTGTTACTGTTTGTCAAGTGAATATAATAGATAAGCCAATAAATGTCATTAAATTAACCGCTTCACTATAGGACTGCACGTTATCATTCAAATGCAAACAGTCTGGCTGTAAGAAACTTGTTTAAAAGTTTCACTGGAAAAAAATTTACAATTACACGCGCTAGGCCCGTGCAGTGAGTCGAGTTATATAATTCAGTGTATAATTTTGGTTGTTAGTTAATTTAATTACAAGGAGATATCAGTATAAAAACGGTGAAATGAACTGCTAATATAAGACATTTATTATTGTTATTTGCAGGTATCTGAATATAACACGCCTACATGGAACTTCTACTCGTGTCCGAAAGCCGGGAGCAAGGGAGCGATAAGGGTGGTACCAGCACGTAAACTAGGCGCCACATCGCCGCTATGCAGAAAACACTGAACCGGCTCGTAGGCTTCCAGTCGGCGATTCGCCAACTTATATTTTTATTAGTCGCGATTACGCAGCAAAGTGTGATTCCTGCCTCTATAGCGATTACGTTTGGAGATTCGACAGTCTGAAAAACCAGTTTTCGCCGCGTAATAGTTTCATTATTGGCTAGTTCCATTCGAGTATGTGACACATACTGTACCGTGTCAGAGCAGTTATGACGAATATTTTTCAAGCTACTTTGTCGTGCGTCCTCTTTTTCCATATCCTTTACTATCCCTTCCACTTTTTAAAATATAAACACAGTAAAAACCTTACTGTACAAGTTGAGACGTTTATTTATGCTAAACCGACGGAAGTGCAATCTTGAGTACAAATAATTAGGGGAACATATGTGTAACATTGAGCCTAATGTGATTCATATGAGAATGGTAGATGGCCTCAAGATGGAGACAAAATTAGTAAATGCAGAATAAAATGACAAATGACTCGCGTCATACACGACAGTGTTTCAGGCTGCCTACCTCCCAGGTCTTCATAAGTCCAACTCCAACTGAACATATTGTGATTTCGGTGGAAACTGTCGCGATCATAACTTACTCCCAAAGCGACCATATTGATTAATTTTTGCATGATTGCATGTCCTGTCAGATCGTTATAGCGGATGGTCACAAAGTGTTAAGCAAGATGTCTTAACCAACCCTTTTTAATGAAGTAGTCTACTTTCTGTAACATAGCTTTCTTTGTTTTCTATTCGCACAATTTACCTGTATGAAAAATAACGTTCTTTTGTGACATTTTCTTGTAATTTTATCGTGCATTTTTACGTTTCAAATCTCTACCTTTGAAGTCACCTACGAACCTCATGAATGACAATAAGATCAATGTTGCATTTATGTTTCCCTAATTATTTGTCCTCGGGATTGAACTTTCACCGGGTTAGCATATATTAACAACTTACCCTGTATACTGAATGAGTAGAATACCCTACATGAATGAAATATTTTTGTTTAGTTATTATTACTCTTTAACTTCAGTAAGCTGCTCCTAGAGCAGCATACACGTTCATATCCACACAGTTAAGCAACATGGAGCAATATCCCATGCATAAGCACGTATCGTAGCCCTTCTGACAATCAAAGTTGCTAGAAGCACACAAGAGCGTGATTTCGGACCGTTTGCTATAACTTAGTTTTCCCCGTTGTAATTAGTTTAATGTATCCAGTAGAGATATCTTGTTCAAGGTTTTAGATATTTAAATAAGCATAATTTTAAAACAAACACCACCTTGCTATTTCAAACGGTTACATAACCATTGATTGTTAATTTAAAATAAATTTTAAGTCTTGTTCACATCTTTAGAGGTCAGATTTCTAAAAATCCTAAAATCTAATGGTAGTCATTTGTATGAGTACCTAAATGAAGTGAAAACGATGACAGCTCGTTTTGTTCAAGCTACATAGACGATTCGTTAAAAACACATTTCACCCATTTAAAATCCTATCTGTCGAATTCAGAAAAATCCAGAAATTCGTTTACGGTAATTTATGTAGTCATCATCGGGAAGTTAAATGCAACTTAACATCTCGAAACAAATGCCACGCCATTTTACCTCTTTACAGGCTGAATATCGAAAAATCCTATCATCCAATTTTTTTATGGGTGACTCATAGTGAAAACCATGACTATATCCCGTTAGGTTCGAGATATATCTACGATTCATCGAAAACACATCTTACCTATTTTCATCCGTTTTCACCCCCTTAAATGAAGAATTTTGAAAAATCCTCTATTCGTGCTTTCCTACGCCATGAGGGGAACACACTAAAAATTTCACGTTTATTGGTTTTGGCTGTGGCCTGAAATGTCAGTCAGAGAACCCTTTTAAGCCTGGGTGTGTTTCTGTATATAATTATGTTTGTGTGTATGTATATATATATATATATATATATATATATATATATATATATATATATATATATATATATATATATATATATATGAGAGTGTGTCTGGATGCGTATGTGTATTTGTGTGTTGTATTTGTAATGCCTTTAGTGTAGAGCAAGGTACGGCAAGGTAAGTATAATTCATGCTATAATCGTAGTTTACACGTATATCTTCTTAGGTTTAAAAAAGGGAATAATCAAATTACTCCAATAAGGAGGAAAAACTCGAGCTTAATACTGGGGTGGTTGAAAAATGTAACGTCCACTCCTAAATGCCACTGTTGTGACAATGTTGTATTTCCTGCCATGCCATAATTTAAATTGATTGAGTCAACACGAACATGTCTGTTTTAATGGATGATACGAACCCAGTCTTTTTTTATCCAGCAGTAATACCATTAATAAAAAATAGTGCAAAACAAATTTCTGTATTCTCCCCTGGAATATCAGATGCCAGGCTAACGATGATCTAATGAGTATACTATAACAGATTTGCTAGTTAGTGTATTGCAGCGACAATTGTTAATCTAGTTACAAAGACGAAATTTTGTTATTGTAGATGGGAGATTTTAATTGTGTTGGCAGTTACCTGACTTTATTGATTGGTAAGTTGATGACGATATTAGGTTTACTGTTTTATTTTATTTGGTCTTAATCCCGTCGAGGTTTGTAATCACCTTTCGTGCGGCCGTAACACTCGTCAGATAAATTATGAAACTGTATGTTTAATTTTGTCTGTGTTATTACTGGGAGTGTAGGAACTTCGTGCTGGCTTGTTGGTGATAACGGTAGACTGTAAACACTTCCCCGGCTATATCGGTTGTATCAGTGATCTACAGTTTAACTGACATAATCTGGGCGATTATGAGCCAATAGTAGAACTTGAAGGTGGATCAAAACTTTGTAATAACCGACGTTTCTGATTAATTTTTGTTCATTTAGCCATGATAAGGCGTGTAATGTGACACAGTGAACAGTTTCATTGTAAAGTTGATAAAGCTTCACAATTATTTGGCTTGTGGGATTGCAGGCGTTGAATTAAAAACAGGTTCGTTCTCGGAGTTCACAAGCCGTAACTGTGTAAGGATTCCATTAATGCCATATTTAATATTTCCAGTAAATTATATGCATTATCATGGCCAAATGTATACATAAAAATCGGAAACATGAGTTATAGTACATATTAAATTAATCCAAGATGGCGGCAAATGTTCCGCCTTATTCAATTTGTTATTTGAAACGTACAACCCAGGCAGTGCGGCTCTCACGTAAGAAGCTATCTAACTGACGCAATAAAAATATTGTTAAGCGAAAATCTAATGTAACGCGTGGCCAAACTGTCATGCGAATTTCCCATGGCAGCGCGAGATGGCGCATAGCCGAGAAATACTCGCATTTAGTTGGACGCGGGATTCGAGTCTCGGTCTAGGTATCCTGATTTATGTTACCCATAGTTTCACGAATTCACTTGAGACGAATGTTTGGATGGTTCCACATAATAGGGTATGACCGGTTTCATCCACACTTCCGTCGTGTTGGTCCACTGTAAAGATATAGGCGCATTTCTGAGGCACTGGAAAGTACACAATCTTTCCTCCGGCAACTTACCTGAACCCACACAAGATGTATTCAAGCACTCGACACAGGTCCAACACGAACCACGAAATGCGCTATACAACACAGTAGTCGTGCTGCACTATGAGTAAACACGTTCTGCGAGAAAATTATAAGTGTAGTGTGTTTGTGCCATCGTCGGATGTAACAGCAGACGGGAACTCAAGGTGACTGTGAGCTCCGAACCGCTTATGTACAGACAGGTTAAGCCAGGAACTGGATGGAGCTCGGATCACTACTGATTTGGTCAAACGTGAGCGACTTCGCAGTAGTAAACTCGACGTACGGGGAACCTGTGCGAAAATTGAGACCTGTTACTATGGCGTGCGGAATTGCCTACTTATGACGCACGGGAAACTTGCCGCCGAGCTCCCACGGTAAACACCAAGCACATGAATAATTTATTTTTTCTTGTTGTTTTGCTCATAAGTAATCCTCTCCTTGTTGGCTGCAAGCCTGCTATTTATCAACAGAGCCGCATTCTGCGAATGACCCCGGAACGCTTTCTAGAAACGTTTTTCTCGCCTAGTTATGTTCAAGCGTTACTATCTCTTTCCACATCGCTAGAATTGCTAAGTGGCGCGTCACACTGTAATTCTACATCGTACAATAAATTAAAGTTTTTTATATGTGGCATTTACGTAGCTTTAAAAAAAACTGCCTGTCTTTGTTATTATTGTGTCCTTCCATTTACTCTTGTTCTGGAGATATGTGTGTCATGACCTTAATTACTGCTGTGAATACCACACTTTCGTGCTACAGCCACGATACAAGAAACATGTAGCGAACGCAAACACGACCTAAAACACATATGAGTTAACTCTAACGAAGACTTTTATGAAAAAGCGCACAGCGATTTCTTCACAATACCTTCAAGTGCCCGCCTACCTGGGTATTGAACTTTGCTTCAAAGGGTTAGAATGCACGCGAACAGGGTCGAGGTCACGAGAAGATGAACTTCGAGCCAAATACTCCAGCATATCTTACAAATCGTGAGCAATGAGTCTGTCGTCACGCGGTTCAAAGTCCAATACCATCACACATTTCCCGCGCCTTTTGTGGTTTTTATTATTATTATTATTATTATTATTATTATTATTATTATTATTATTATTATTATTAGACGTATAAAAATGCAAAAGAAATGGTGACACATGTAGTCTAGCTACAGTTTACACCGGTGCCAGTAGATAGGCCCTATGCTTGCAATAACGAAAATAGCGTTCTTACTCTATACCAACCTTGATTAGTATGGTACTAAATGTTTGAATATGTCACGCGAATAAAGTTTTGAGTAATAAGTACTTGTAAAAGTTAACTTATATATAATAATCATCCTCATTTTAAATTCATAGCCTAAATGTCAGAATACTTCAGTCGTATTTAAGAATTATTTACACAATTATTTCTGAGATTTTTAATTGTTTGTTGCAATGGGAGTTTACAATCCAATAAAATTTTACAATTATTTCTGTTTTTCACATAATTATATTGGAGTAACTGGGTTATTGATTACTAGTGATTCACGTGAGCGTGGTTTAAAATAGTAACGATATTTTTCAACAAAATACAGAATAGATATGTAAGATGCTGGGTGCAGTATAGTTTCGGAAATTGTCATATTATAGTAGAGTTTTGTAACGTGGCGAGGTCTCACGACATACAAACTTTTCTAAAGGCAAGACATAACCCACCTAACCTTATTGTCATAACTAGAAAACATGGTTGTATTAGCTTAACGGAGTAAGTTTTTTTAAAAATATTATCAATTTAATACCGCAATATAACGAATGACGCAACTGAAGTGGATGTAAATAATAAAAACATGACGTTAAAAAAATCTTTGTTAGTGCTAGTACCTAACCAGTAACCATCCTGTAAAAAAAAAGAACTAATAATAAAGGATGGAAATTTATATGGCGACTTTTATGCTGTATACTGAATTTCTACACAGTACAATATTATATTTTAAAACTTATCTGTAATTTAAATGCTTGATGGTATTGGCTGTTGAGGTTGTAAGGTTGGTAGTTAATTAGAACAATATTGTTCATTTTACCACAAAGAACACATGGAAAATAAGGATGGCCGCTTCTCATAGCAGTGCCGTCTTCCTCCTCTTCCTTGCTCTATGGTTCACATGTGATGCTACATTTTATTGGTTTTCTATGTGAAAGTTTTGCATTGGAACGTTTGCTTCCCACTGGAATGCCTACTATATAATCAGATATCATGATCATTTTTTCTCAAACACAGTGGACTTCTTGGCGATGAATGGATTCATAATAAAATAAGTGCAATACCTGACAAGTGTGGCTAGTTCGGACTGTTCCTGGTCTAGAGTCCAGTGTTGTCAAGTCACCGGTTTTCAAAACTATTAACCTTTCTCTGTGGCTAGTCATTCATTCTTCTCTGTGCTTTTTTTTTTTTTCAAAGAACGTATGTTATTTAATCATAATAAATGTTTTTTTCACTCTATTAGCAATTGTTAGTGGTATATAAGTGGGAGGACCTGACAACACAGGGCTCTTGCTGGAGGGCACAGGGAGGGTGTGTACGAGGTTAGCTGTCTCTCTGGAGCAGTATCAGTGTACTGTGTACGCAGTTAATGTCCGGAAGGAACGGCAGACACTCCCTCCTTCAGTATCGTCCGTCAACTGAGCGACTGTCGTTTCGCAGCGGATATCGAGCGTGCCACCTCAAGATGAATCGTATCGTTTTAAAATTATTTTGTAATAATATCAGTAATGTAAAGGTAATTAATAATTAACTGTTTAAAAACTATGGGTTATGAGCAATAAATTATTTTGCAGTAATATCAGTAACGTAAAGGAAATAAATAATTGACTGTTTAAAAACTGTGGGTTATGAACAATATTCACTATGTTTACAAATATTCTGTGTACTACTGCATTTCTCAGTGCATGTCTTCCTTTTGTCTTTCTATCTTCTTATACTTGAAAAAGTACAGCGTGCGTAGATAACGTAGGAAGTTCTGTTATTCGTCGGTTCATATTTATGTGTGTAAACTCGGAAACTTTCCCAAAATATTTTGGGAGATGAATCCTTGCAGAAAATATGACAATTATGTATAGCAACGTTAAGCCTTGCTCAACTCGTGAAATAGTCGCCCTTGAAATTCGAGTTTGAAATTAGTACTTTCGCAAGACATCGAAACGGCGTAAAATAAATCTACGATAGTTTGATTATTGCTTGGTGGTATCGAAATATAAATCACTCGGAACGTGCGATGTTAGAATCATCTGCCAACATACGGAAATAAGTGTGACAACCCTCTAATTGCATACAATTTATCGGTCAGGTAATGCTGTCATTTGATGCTGTCGTATCTAGTACGTCGTACTGAACAAATCGAAGCGAAGAGATTTTGTTCAGCTCTCAATATCTAGGTCTCTGGCACTGGTGAGGGGTGACATGATGTGAGTATGGAGCAGCATCGGAATGAAGGGGCAGGGAAACCGAGAGATCCCCGAGAAAACGCGCCGACCAACGGCATCTTCTGGTACGATTTCCATGTGCGAAAATCCGGGGACCGACCCCGCCGGGAACCGAACCCGAATTGCCTTGATTGGAGGTGAGCTCTTT
>PNEQ01126459.1:0-16226 GCA_003012365.1 Medauroidea extradentata
ATATAAACACTGTAACACACCAAATTTTGCTTTTAAAACACTCGCTGCACATTGTTTACATGCATTCTTATGGAAAAAACGTATTTGTTTTGGGTCAACCTACTACTAGCGCCGTTAGTTCGCAAGCCGCCGCGAGCTTCAGTAAGCGAGTCAAAAATATTAGGAAGTTGCCAGACCTAACTTATATGACCCTGGCTGCTATACTAGTGTATTTGCACGCTAGTATATGTATGGCCAAGAGATGGCGGCACAAGCACTTTATTAAATTTTTCATTTCTATCGGCAATAAAAGTTCATTTACACAAAGCTATAATTTAAGAAACACATTTCATATTTAAGGGAAATTAAAATAATATGTTTCTATCTCCTTTATATTTGACTCGAGTCACTGCATTTGTCTCGAGTAAATTCCAAGAGTAGTGTCGGGTTCCTTCAGAATTCCCTCAACTTTCACTCCACTCACACTCCACTTGCGACTATGCAATGAAAAATACTCGACGTTCACTCCAACTTCCCTCAAGTGCTAGGCTATCAAGCAAATTTCAATGGCAGTATCGTGTTCCCTCAGAATTCACTCAGAATTCCCTCAACTTTCACTCCACTCACTCTCCACTTGCGACTGTGCAATGAAAAATACTCGAAGTTCACTCCAACTTCCCTCAAGTGTCACTCGAAACGACTCTGCAATCGGGCCTGAGTCACATGCATCTGGCTCCCTCAACCTGTTCTGTGGTTTCCCATTTTCCTACATAGGTTTTCCTGCCACTTTTTTAAGGCACTCGTGATGCCAATGAAAACTTGACCTGGACAGTACTCACAAGGAAAATTCGGGGGTTGTGTGTGACTGAGTTTTTGTCGGAATTATTTATAAGTGGAATATTTTGTGGGTTTTGTATTGTCTTGTTCAGGTTTCGTTACACCCTGCTTTTCCTGGTTGTGATTGTTGTGGTTTCTACTCAAATTGTTGTTGTTACGACTAGGTAATCTGTAACAGTCTCGCCGTGGAGCTTCCTCTGTCATTGACTGTTCTAGCACGACTACATACCTTAGAAACTAGCCCGGCTGCCATGAATTAAATAGGCTAATGTTCCCCTGAATCGCAGTCTGACAGTAAATGCAACAAACTCCAGAATCGCCGTGGTAGACACACTTGGGTGGTATTAACATATCATACTGATTTTATGTATGACAAACATACATAGTGACTCGGAAAATTGCTACAATGCAAGAATACATTTACTGTGTGACTGTAGCGAATAAAAGGCGCAACTAAAACATTCAAATGCAGCACTTAATTTTGCCCAAGTTTGTCCATAGTGAGTCATGCTCTGCTACCTTGCAATTTTTTCCCACATCGTTAGGCCAGTCGGCTTCCTCTATGCCATAGTGCTGTAACCACTGGACATAGTCCTCTAGGAAGGCTGCAGGGTCCTCTGCTGGTAGTCCAATGAAGGTTGGTAAAGACTGGAACCTGTTAGGTGTATGATGAGCTACCAGACATGTGTGGAGCATAGAAGCAGAGGGGTGTGCAGTCAGCAGTTACTCTATTGTAGCAAACAGGACATTTGAGATATCCCATGGTTATTCTACGTTATTCATAGAATGTCACAGGGATATCAATGAGACTACCAAATCAACACTTTCAGTACATCCTTCGGACATCCCAGCGGGAGATCCTTGGGACATCCCAGTGGTATATTCTTGGAGCATCGCAGCAGGAGATCCTTGGGGCATCCCACCACAAGATTCTTTGGGAGTCCCAGAAAGTCCATGGAATGCTCATTTTATACATCAAATGTAACTATATTGTAGGTTTTATATTCATGTAAATATTCATTTTTGTGTGAATTCTATACCAATTAGTTCGTTAGTAAGTGTGCCAATTCAAGTACTAAAGAAATTTCCTAAGAATGTTGGTAAAAATTAGTTAAATATTTTTAAAATTATACTTTTTAAAATTGTCATAAAACATAATGTGGCAGTGGTACACAATATGTGATGGTTACAGTATGCTTTTATTACTTAGTCTACTTATATAATGAGAGTTGGTTGGAAGAAAATAACTGGGTAAACAGAAATTAGAGGACATAACTATACAATCTAAAAATTAATGGTAAACTGGAGTGCTTAACTGTTATAATATCTTTCAATGCCAAATTAATTGTGAGTACACACATTGAAACTTGTATGTAAGTCAGAATTTGAGATAGGCAGAGGCCTACTGTGAGGCATGCTTTAGGCTTATAGGCCTTTGATTGTTATCACAGTAAGGGCCTGTATTACAACCTGATAAAGTTCTGGATATAACATATCTAGAAGATAGTCCAGAAAAATTTATTACGACCCTCTGATAGCGCTTATCCGAGAGACTATCCACTGGATAAACTATCAGCTGCTACGACCTGCTGATACGTACTATCAAGAAGTTAAATGTGTTATTGGAACAAAATGGCGTCATACATGTTTAACTTCGAAAATGAGGTTAGAATCCCAGTTCACAAAATGGAGACCTACAAGTTTTGGTGACATCAGAAAACATAATTTTAATTATGAGATTATTAATAATTATGTAGATATTTGAGCTAAATTATTCATATTATGATTTATTTTGGTTTCGAAGCAATTATTAACACTATATTTAACTATTCTATTTTAACTAGTATTTATTGTGTTGTATGGGTGAATTATAAAATTAATTTCATCTATGTATGCCATTTTATTTCATACTTGTATTTTAAACTATAATTTTCTTAATGATGAATTTAAACATGAGAAGCAGTGACAATTTGTAATATTCGCGAAACCTTAAAACCAAAACCACCCAGCGAAACAAAATTCAATTGAAAATTGTACAGTTAGCTATATTTTTACTACCAACTTATGAAAAAGTTAACCAAGTACCTCCGAATATCTACCTGATAGTTATCTGGTTACTATCCAGAGGTTGTAATACATAATGGCTGATTATAAGTAGCTGATAGCCTATCCAGCCTATAGTAATCAGCCAGTTTTATCAGAAGGTGGTAATACAGGCCCTAAAGACATTATCTACTTTTGTTTGGGCCTGTATTACCACCTCCTGATAAAGTTCTGGATAAAACATATCTAGAAGATAGTCCAGAAAAGTGAATTACGACCTTATGATATCGCTTATCCGAGAGACTACCCACTGTTTAACTATCAACTATTACGATCTCCTGGGGCCTGTTTCATAAAACTACAAGTCTACAAGCTACGTGTTACAAGTTACAAGTATAATCTTTACAAGTCTCATTTACAAGTATTTCTGAAAGAAAAATTTTCGACTTGTAAAACGAAATTTCTGGTTACAAGTTATTTGTAATTTTTCTGTCTTAATGTACTATATTTTGTGTTCTATGTCTATGATATTTATTTGTTCCAGCTTGGCATTGTTATGAGAAATACTTGAGAGTATTTTCATAATTTAGTAACAAAATGATAGTTAATTTTCCGAAATGTTCGCAGATGTGTAACTTGTGTACTAGTATTTCTATTACAGTCATCTCTGCCCGATAATTCTGCACCGTTTATAATGTGCTAAATTCTAATATCCGACATATGCCTAAACATTTCTCAAGAACTAAAAAATCTTCATTGTGTTTATAAAGCAGTGACTCGCGATATGTGACTATAAGTGATTGCTTCGTGTTACTATCATTATTGTGCTAGTGATATAAAGCTAAGCTGTTAAATCAGTCACTTCAGAGGGTGCTTGGTTATATTGCAACATGTAGGTTAGGAACTGAAGAAAATGAACTAATTTATTTTCAAATATGGTTTATACATAATATGAAGTGTTGATTTAATATTCTTATTACTGCACAATGTATTCAAAACAAAATAATATTTGTACAAGACATTAAAATGCAGTAAATATTTATCTGAGTAGATGTTCTCTCTTAACCTTATAGCAAATACTGTATTTGCTTAAAGGTCTCCATGTTGTCTCGTAGACAATCTGCTTACCCAGAAGGATGGCATGCAAAAATGTCCTACGATGGAGAAATGTATGAATGCAGGGGCGGGGGAAAACGGGAGATCAACGAGTGTATCTAACTGTATACCTTATAGTTGAAATTTGTTTCGTTGAGTTGTTGTAGTTTTAAGGATTCGCGAATATAACAAATTGTCACTGCTTCTCATGTTTAACGTCATCATCAAGTAAATCATTGATTAAGATACAGGTATCAAATAAAATAATAGACCCAGATAAATTTCATTTCAAAATAAAGTAGTTAAAAATAGTGTTAATAATCGCTTCGAAACCAAAAATAAACCATAACATGAAAAAATTTAAGCTGAAATATCTACATAATTATTAATAGTCTCATGTTTTATATTATGTTTTCTGCAGTCACCAAAACTTATAGCAAATACTGTATTTACTGAAATTAATATGGAAGATAACACGGAGATTTGCTGAGATCTTTTTCCAGGAAAATACAACACGGCGCGTCGGCGGGAAATTCAATGTCGAGAAAGTTGTATTTATATTATATATGTTTTCAATTGTTTTTCTGCAAATGATTTCCGCGTGAACGGCGAAGCCAACAACGTGCCTAATTCACGTGGAACCCCTAATATACGTAGTAAACAGAGTAGAAGTTATCCGGATACTGGTCATAGTCAACAGGGGTGTTAGATGGTAACTCCAAAACCCTGATACTGACACCACAAAAAAGCTGGTACTTTAAACGAAAACATGGTGCATAGTAAAAAAATTTGCAAAAGCTTACAGACATGAACAAAAATGAAGTACTCTAAAATGTGTCTAAAGTATTTTAAGGAAAAAATTATATATACTGAAAATGTTTAAAGAATACTCTCAGTGAACTGAAAATCATATGTTCACATCTACACAGATATTACTATTATTATTGTTACTATGATTATTATTGCTATCCTATTTAGTTTTTTAATAGTCTAGCAAAGCTTCTGTAAGCTATATTTATTAACTTAGAGCTCTTCACTGCATCTTGTTATTTATGTATTTTTGTTACTTTGTTACTTGCATATTAATTATTTAGTGTTTCATCTCACTTATAGACTATATACTTATTCTTATTTGTAACGATATTGGCTTAAATTATCCTGTTATTTTCAGTTTCATAGTTCGGGTTGTTTTTATTATACAGTTTTTTTTCTCTCCAATGAACTCTGTTAATCTAGTTTGTATTAATCAGGGGCGTCATTTGGAGCCACAGGGAGGGGGGGGGGCAAATGCCATCCCCCTGGATTTAGAATTTTATGTGTATAAATATATTTTTTGTATTTTTTAATTTAAATAATGCTAACTTAAGCACATAAAACTGAAGTTTTATTATTAAAACATCTAATTTATACATGCTTAATTATAATAAAAAAGATGCAACAAGGTCACTGTCGCCGGAAAACAAAATCTTGCCCCCTCCTAGAAAAACCTGAAATGACGCTGCTGGTATTAGTACATGCGATGTCTTTATTCTTATGCTATTAAATTGTAATTTAATTATCATTATGTTTTAATTCTCTCATGGTACATTGCTATTCATTATTGCTTTTTAATTTTTGTATTACCTTAGCCTTAAGTTTGAAATGTCTTTAAATAATTGTAAACTGTAGACTGAAATTTTTATGGTCCAGTATAAGACAAGGCGACATCACCTTAACTGCGCCATTAATAAAGTCGTATTATTATTATAATTATATTAGCTAAAGAAAAAGCAAGTAAGTGTTGCCAACACCGAACACGCAACAATCTGCACACACTGCAAAGCTTGGATGATGCAATAATCTGCAATAACTAGCCTATATGCGCAGATTCATGCTCAGAAATCAGGAGACATTGTGTTGTGCCAAATTTTTTTTGTGTAGAAAGGTTCTGCTGAAAATACTGTTTAATGCTGCATTTTAATACAAATGAGTGCAAAGTTCTGAAATCCTGGTACTTTCGCGTACCAGGACGAAAGTATCCTGGGACATGGTACCGCACCCTGGAAACTGGTACGTGTACCAGGATCCTGGTTTCGGCTGTTGCGGTGAATTTCTTTGACTTGTGTCTCGCTGCTGACACGGTTAAGGTTAATTCTACTACAGGTTAGAAAGAAAATACGTTTTCTTATGGGAGAGCTTGGCACAGGGAAAATTTCTGCCACTAGTTTCGCTTCGATCGCTAAGAGACCAGATAAGTACGAAACCGTAGTAAAATTAATTTTAAATAAACATGGAAATTATATTTGTCATTTAATTTGATTTTAAAGTGAAAAGAAACCAATTTCGCATTTTAAATTATAAATGTAACTTAAAATTCAGGAAAGCTCTGTGATTGGTCAGTTTGGTGCATCAGCGTTACCAGCGCTCAAGTGGCAGAAATTTTTCCTGTGCCAAACTTATAAAATTGATCTTTTTAACCTGGGGGCCGATTAAATATCACCACTTACGTTTTGCACCGACGCAGCGCAACGCAAGGAAATCTGCTCTGCACCTGCACCTCGAGTCGTAGTTGGAATTAAATATACTCGAAAACGCAAGAAGCAAGGGGCGGAGCCTATTCCGGCTCGGCGCAACTGCCTCCCCTCTCCAGCTTTCACGAGCCAATCAGAAAATTTGTAACATCTCTCTCACTGCCACATTGACGACAAAAACTGTCTGCACACCGCGTGTTTACATGCACACATAGCTTCCATGTTGCAGTGAACATTTCTCGCGCTAAAAGTAATGTTTTGGTTATATATTTCGTAACCTCAAATTGTGTAGTTTTCTTGTGCTTGTACGAGGATGTAAGAAGTATAGTTTCATTTCAAGTTATGAAGGAATATTGTCACAAAGTTTTCATTATGAACGTATATGTCGTAGTTGCATTTTGAAGTTTGAAAAATTAATTTCTATAATGATAATGTCGTGGTTTTAGTGTAGTGAAAGCACGTGTTCATTTTTATTGAATGAGATTGTTCGTGAATGATTAAGTACTATATTTATGGAGAGTAGCATTTTTGTAATACAATTGGAACACAGAGCGGTTTTCGTCTGTAACCAGTTTTTACATACTTTATGTTGCTAACGGAAAATAAAGTGCCTAAAGTGATAGACATGTGACGCGATTAGAGCAAAAAAATTATGTATACATTTTATGGTATTAATTTGAGTAACCTAGTTTTGAAATTCATGTAAGTTATTTTAACTTGTGTGGCATGGTATTTGTGAGTGTAGACCTATTACCTAGGTGGGCTGCGGCATTCGTCTTTCAGCGAGTCTTAAATTATCAAATCGTGATACGTTCATTATTTCTAAATAATTCATTGCTAGTGTGTAGTGAATACGAGTGGCTTTCGTACAACTGTACTGCAATAAATTTAGTTAGGTCTAGATGATTGCAAGTTCAATGTTCACCGAGATAGGTTGTGATATATGTAGAAAGCAAGTCTCACGAAAGACTTAAAACTAAAATGATAGCCCTCCCGTTTTATGAAATAAAGAGAATCCCAACAGCACCACTCTTAAATATAAAGCACGTGTAATGTGGAGACAAGTCGGTGAGATAGATGTGATGAAACCACCCATTCCAGCAAGGAAAATAGAGATAATGTCACTGTTCCAAGCAATTGCAAAACATGTAAGCTATTTATTTACATTATCACTTGCATAAATGTTTTAAATTAAACAAAGTTTTTAAGGGTACAAATAACATCAAAAACCAACTCTATTTTCTCGTTGTGTGCCACGGAAAAATGCCCTCAAAATATATTCCGCGGAAAGTATAATAAATCGTTGCCCATTTTTAATTGCTTCCAAAAAAAAAAACATTTCAGTTTCTAACTTCTAATGTATTTCGTAACTATTAAAAGCTTAAATGTGTATACGAAAACGTAAATAATTAAAGTTCATAGAACAGTGGATACAGATAAAGATATCCAACTTTTATGTTAATTCACTTTCACACACCCGAAAATTGTCCAATGCGCATGCGCAAAGAGCACAGATACACTTGCGTCGAGCCATTTGCTAGTCGCAGATTTTCAGGCACTTTGCGCCATCACGTGACCATTTGCACCTGCATATTTGTATATTTAATACCAAAGCAACGCAGCGCAAGTGAAAATTTTGCGCTGCACCTCTCAAAAGCGATATTTAATCGGCCCCCTGTAGTATAATTAACCTTAACACGGTGCAAGCATTCTGCTATCGTCGGACGAAATGCTCGGGTACTTCCGTAACTCGGCATCGCTTGCCTATCCCCTCTCTCACAGCATCGTCAAGTTGGTCAAGTTGGCCACCAAATTTTCAAATTCGCCTTTGAAAATACATACACAACTAGTGCTAAATCTGTGCTAATTTGTGCCCAAGTTACAGAATTTGTGCTGTTCAAATACAGAAATTATTCGACAATTTAATTTGGTGGCGAACTTGACGTCAAGTTAGCCAACACTTATAGAAATAATTGTTTCATGCCAAATGTGACTATACCACGAGTTAGTGCCGAAATTGTGCTGCTTATTGCCGGAATACGAAAATTTGTGCTCATCAAACAACAAATTACAGCTGATTAACTGTTTGGTGGCCAACTTGACTTAAAGTAAGCCACCACTTATCGAAATATTTGTTTCGCGCCAAATGTGACGATACCACGAATTAGTGCTCAATTTGTGCTGCTTATAGCAGGAATATGAAAATTTGTGCTCATCAAACAAAAAAGTTATAGCTGATTAATAGAAATCTGAAAAATTTATGTTTTCTTTCACGCGCACGCTATGATTCCAGCAACTGTAAGTTCGTGTCACTTTCGTAACTGACCGTTGACTTATTTGACATCTCCTGGAAGTCTCTGAGCCAATGTAAAAATGTATCTTAACATGCCTCATACAACTGTATTAGAGAGCAGTCAACGAACAGCTGTTGTTTGCTAGAATATACAGATATTCTTGGAGGCTAGCCTACATGTCAGTGAACCCGCGAATTTTTCCGGGCTCTACTGATTAACTGTTTACCACATATTTTATAACAATACATATGGTATATTGCTTTCCAAATGCGCATATATACATTATATATACTTATGTGTGTGTGAGGTGTGTGTGTGTGTATGTGTGTGTAGTGTGTAGTGTGCATATATGTGTGTCTACGTGTCTGTACGTGTGTATAGTGTGCATGTTCGTGTGCCGTGTGAGAAGTGTGCATGTGTGTGCCTGTCTGTGTGTCCCCTAAAAATTATTGAACCTTTGGACCGAGTTTCATCAAACATGGTACACCTATAGTACCAAAAAAATAACGAATGCGGAGGATCCTCGAAGGCCAAGGTATCGCGCCCAGAATTGCAGATTTTACGAATGTTATCTCGTAGACAATATGCTTACCCAGAAGGATGGCATGCAAAAAGGTCCTACGATGGAGAAACGCATGAATGAAGGGGCGGGGGAAACGGGAGATCAACGAGAAAACCAGTCGGCCAACGACATCTTCCGGCACGATTCCCACATGCGAAAATCCGGGGACTGACCCTGCTGGGGATCACCTAGGTGGAAGGTGTGTGTTCTTACTACTGACCGCGCGTTTCCTCACCTATAATACTTAATAATCTGATTTGACTCTTGTGTATTTCGTTTACGTCGTATTCATATTTTCAAAATGGCGACAATTTTAACATTTGTCGATCACACTAGTTATCCAAAGAAAAGGAACATTATTTAAGAATTTCATCTACACTCGGTGCACATAAAAAACCTAATAAGGTGACTTGAATTTTATGTACGTAGTTAATTCCGTATAGTTAACCATGTACGTCCGAATATGTACCTGATGGTTATCCGGTTACTATCCAGAGGTCGTAATACATAATGGCTGATTATAAGTAGCTGATAGCCTATTCAGAAGATAGTTATCAGCCAGTTTTATCAGGAGGTGGAAATACAGGCCCTTAAAATATTAAATAGACTAATATTAAATCTGATGAAATATATTTTACCAATATGTCATCAATGTTGAATACTTAGGGCCGAATTTATGAACGATGTCCGGGTTACAACCAACCTCCCTCCACCGAAATTGTGAGTTTTGCTGATTATAGAGCTCTTCTGGAGAACGGTTGGTCGCCGGCGAACAACTGTTCTCCGTGTTTTGCTGGATGAGGTCAACAGGTCTGCCAGGGGGCCGATTAAGGCCCGTAATTATAAACTTCTTTCGAAGTACAACCAATCTCCCTCCACCCTAATCTGGAGTTTTGCACATTATAGACCTCTTTCAGAGAGTGGCTGATAGCCGGCGAACTACCATTCGCCACCAAGTTTCCACTTTTTGGAAAATTGCAGGTGAATGACAGCCAGACCTCATTCGGCGAATCACCATCTGTTCTGTACAGACCAGTTATGAAAAATGGCGAGGAATTTTAACGAATTCATGCGGCACATGGATGAAGTTGTCAACTATTATGAATAAATATATGACCAAAGACATGTGCGACTACCCAAAATATATATTATGGACATGGAAGATCCCTTTTCAACTGCAGTTCATCTTTGCGCGATACATCGCAAGCATTACATTCTGCAGTGATTTTCTTCCAATTTTCTTTTGCTGTAGTTGGACACTGAGTCAGTTTTCTTATTTGTAGTTATGTTTTTATATTTTTTATCAGGTAAAAAAATTGCTTTTTCTTTAGGAGTGTATCGCACTGTCGAATTTTTACCTTCCATAATAAAACTTTTCCGCGGCTTCCTTCAATCCCTTAGAATATCTCACGTGTGTCCCACTACAAAGACAACAAAATTGTTTACAGATAAGGAAAACAAAATCGAAACGATTTTATTTTTAAAGTTAGGTGTGTTCATAACAGTGGTCTTTGTGCACTTGAGTCTATATTCGCTGCTAAAAAAAAAGGCTGTGTTGCCAAATGTTATGAAGGAGAACCATCCAACTCCCTTTCAGCCGGCGATCTCCTGGCGATCCATCGGCAGACAACAATAGCGTAGGAAGGATGGAAGACCGCCAGCGAACTGCTGCGCGATTAAAGGCCAGCGGGCTTATTATGTACCACCGATGCAAAGTCGACTAACAAAGCAATTTGCTTTCCGTTGACTTCCGAGATAGCGTTTCACTTTCCTCGAGCGATTTTGTACAACATTATTTGCTTCAGACGTTACAGTTTCCTTCAGCGCAAAGCTTTTCGTCAAAGGAAGCGAGGTCAGACGTTTTGCTTCGATGGTAAAGGGCAGTTGGCTATCCTGTTTTAAAATAAATTTCCATTTTTACTGCGAAAACTAGAAAACTTTTACGTTTTGTATGTTTGTGCCTCTGATTTTCTTCCGAATGTCTATATCCAACACTGCTTATTCTATGGTGCATATTTATTCTGTGGCAGAATCAGCTGATTGCAAATGTAAATACGAGCAAAGTAGAAAAACGTATTTCCAAAATACGTATAAGTTGAATAACTCGTGTAGGCGATTATATGCTTGTTATTATATGCCTGCATTAACTAAAGGTTTTATTATACGGAAGATTTTTTATGCATTTCATTCTGTTTGCTACGCATTAGCCATCGATGCAGCCGAATGTGACTCGCAGGAGAGTTTACTTGTGTTATGTCAATTTGATAACATATAAAATTATGATAGAAATGGAATACTTTAGCGTAGTTATTAAAGCTTTATTAGTGTTGCGAACACGGCAAATCAGTGGAATTTAGTAAGAAATGAGCTCGTGTCGAACATGTAATTAACAGAGGTCTACTGATAGATTTTATTAATATTTTGTCTGTCATGCAGCTAGTTGCAGTAGTGATAGCGAAATATAAATAGCAAGTAATGGGTAAATATCACGAGTAGCTACTCATCGTGTAGGGACTAAACTATTGGTTTTACACGTAAAGTTTATTAATAGAACATATTTCTACAGTGATGAAAATGAGTCGTACGTAAAGAAATTTGTAGTTTACTTACTTTGAAATTTGATGTACTGGCAATTGGCCTATATCAAGTCAAACATAAGACTTAATTTCCTGCCATATACAGTAAAAGGCAGAATAATTAAGCACAAAAGTGTTTTCCAGGTAACGTCCTTCCCCCTGTGCATAATAAACTTGCAATTTAACTGTCACCCTGTGGCGAGATGCCTCTTTCCTGCCCATTTACACCAACCTGTCCTACCCTTCCTACACCTTCCAACTCCCTACACAGTCTCCAAGTGATTGTACAAAGTACGACCGACGTCACGAGCATAGACTGTCTCCACCGCTCCGTCCTCCACTACGCCCTTTGAATCTTCTCACTGGTGTTTTGTCTTCCACTATACTTTCCCTTAGCTGGCAGTGAAACCCTCCCAATCATCACTATAGGCCTACAGTTATTACCAATGTTTTATCTCTCCCCCTGTCCTTCACTCCCATCTCATTTCTTGAATACAGATGGCCTACCAATTAACTACCTTACTCCTTCCAACCTGCCCTTCCTTTCGCCATCTAGGGCCTACCCTTCACCCATCTCGGTGCCCTTCTTTGTACCTTCGCCTGTTCCTGCACCTCAAGTGCAACGTATATAACCCACTCTGCCGCTGCATATTCCAGCATTGAAGCCATTTTGCTGTGTTGATAGTCATTTGAAATGAGCAACATGTACTAGCTAACATGCAGATAAATATGAAACACAACTAATAAATTTCACAGAATAGGTTCTTGCAAACAATTTTACACAAGAGCAAATACCGTAAAATAAAAATAGTGCACATCTTATAGACTGGAATATGATTTCATTGTAGGCTTACTGTAGTTCTGTTAATATCGGTGATTATTTTCACGTAGGCTTATTACAGATACGTAACCTACAAAATACTCGGACATAGCAATCGTGGCCTTTTGAAGGGTTCAAAAGAGGTACGAAATATCAATTAATTAAAATATGAAAAGTTGTTTCTGCCTATTACGTAACACTGGCTTTTCTAAAGTATTCTTTTCCTTTAAAAATTTCCAGCTAACATCTAACACCGACAATTTGTGACAAAAATCACGACCCTCTGCTGATGTGAAGTAGCATTTAAAAATTGATACTGTTCATTGCAAATGGGTTGCACATGTCCAGTATTTGCTTACTTTTCACTAGTATACACTGTTTTGCTACTCTCCCTTACATAAAATACATAACCAACAAATAAATACTGCAGCTGTGTGTGGGGTTATCCATTCATTATCCTTTGATGAAAACAAAAACTGCAGAATTAGGTTATGGTTCCGCCTTCGTCATTTCAGATCATACAAGCTTGTTACGGAAGTAAATTTCGACAAAGAAAGCATATTTCGAACAATTTTTGGGCGTTGCAAAATCATTCTACGATCATGATTTTATTGAAGACATTGTTTAATTAATTATTTAGACGAGTGATGCAAAGATTTCGTTTCTTTGCGCGGCCTCCCATAGCCGTGCAAATTTACGTCATTTTCCTTCTTCGTCTTCGTGTCCGAGCTCGCGAGCGCGATGGCAACTTGGTTGTCCATAATCGCTTTCGTAGCAAACTCGACGTTAGCAGGGTTTGCGCACGAAGCAACTTTGCGGCGGTGGTACATAATAAGCCTGCAGGGGCTTGCCGGCAAGCCTTCGGAGGATGTTTATAACTACGGCCCTAAATTTTAAGTGATGGTGCAGTGTTTTGTGTTTCTCGAGTTATGGTCAAGATAAAGCTATTGTTTAACTAGTGGTAACCAATGGTTAATTTGAACACAAGAAGAATTTTCTGTTACTGAGTCAACCGGAACATTTAAATATATGGCAGATTGTGTTTTTAGGCAACAAAAAATAACTCTTCTGATGATAAGATGGTTATATGTTATAAAATTAGAAATATTAATTGAATGTGCAGTTATAATAACAAAGTCTTCATTTCTTGAATTTATATTGGATAATAGTTTCAATCGAAATGAATGTATCATGTCAATACAGACATTTTTTCACAACTAGGGTTATGGGAGACCTACTTTTTTTAAAGATGATGGATGCTAACAAAACCCAATGTTGGTATTCCCAAACTGAAGAACTTCTTATCGATGAAAGACAATTTTTATCAATATATTTTATCTGCACAAAAATATTAATTTTCATACTGTACTATTTCGAGAAATGTGTTTCATGTTGTGACATTGTTAATTAGCCTATTTGCGTGAGGCTATATAATGTATGTCACTATTCTTTTCTGTTTTTGTTTCAAATGTTAAGAGGAAGAGGTTAGTTTTGGTTAGGTTGGTACACAAAATCCCTCACATTTTTTTTGTAAATGGGCATCAAAATTGCATCGAAATTTTGTTAAGCTAGTTTTACACAATGCAATTTATTTCTCACACAGTTCCTTGCACGCAATCGCTTGTGCAATAATTGCATGCAATCTCTCATAGGCCATTTTACACATCGCAATTTCCTCACACATTACAAATGCAATTTGTTTTCTTCCCGCCAAAAGTTTAGAACAAATGGATTACCTAAAAGCACAAGCACAAGATGTACACTTGCAGTGATGGAAATGTTATCTGACGAAAATTTAAATAAGTGTTAACCATGTAGGAACAATTTTTTTTATCTCTTCAGAGGTACGGTATCCTTTTCCCGAACTTCCGATACAGACGTGGCCACCGTCTTTAATGCATTCTCGCACAAATATTTGTTGTGATAATTTGGTGATTTTGTGTTATAGTGGGCTGGATATTTTTTGTTTTCGTCCAAAAACTGCAAGAAATCACTCTTGTGTCGATTCCATGTTTGTATGGTGTTTGTTGTTTTTGTTTATACTCACAACTATGTGCATACATTTACTTCAGCGAATGGCCAATCACATTGCTTGTTCCACACAACTTGCATCGAAATATAGAGCATGTTCTATTTGCCGAGATTGGACCGCTGCTTGCATTGCACACTTTATTGGCCAAATCTGCATACTAAGGGCCTGTTTCACAATGTCTGTTATAAGTATTGGTTATCTGACCATATGATAAATATAAACGATACTTTTAACTGCTGGTTAAAGAAATGAAGTAAATAAATCCCTGAATACATTGGCACAAGAAATAGAACAATCAATTTGCTAAGATGCAAAGGTGTGTTATAGATAATCTATATTTAAAACATATACAGTTAATAATACAAAGTATAATTTTGATCTAAATTTCCATGTGACTGACTATAAACATTAGATTAGTGAGTATTATAACAATACAAACACAAGAGGAAAATTTAAATCAAATAACAGACACACACCATAATTCAAATACAAAATCTAGTCTAACATCCTAGTTCTTTAAGGTCAATAACATAATCTTCAGTTAGCCAACTTGATAAACATAATCATGGATGACATTACAACCAAATAAACAAGGACCAGGTTTAAAAGATACATAAATATAAATAGATGGATACATATAAACTGCACACCTTATACCAATTTTACACAAGGTGGTGGTTGTAGAAAAAAATTGAAAATATGAAAACAACAAATGAAAATATGAAAACAACAAATAAACCTACAGAAAAATTTTATACTCCAAGAAGAACAGCATACAAAAGCTACCCCAAATCACATCAAACTGAGGTAGTGGTTGGAAATAGATAAAGTGTCTTGGAAAATGTTGATGACTATCCTCCACTACCAGTACCAAAGGAAAACACTTTGGAACACACAAGGAAAACAGTAACCAGGAGAAGTAGGTTACCCAACCAAGAGGATAGACTGATTCCTAAGTACACAAAACAAAATATGACCAGCAGTAAGCCAAAGATAAGAATTTATGGAGATAGTCATGGTAAAGGAATCAGTGAAAGTGTCACAGAAAAATGTGTGAAACATAGTACTAGTGGGAATGTCTACCCAGGAGCTCCATTAAGCCACATTGTGCGTAATATTGAAGAAGGGCTGGGAAATGATGATCATGTCATTCTTATTGGTGGAGCAAATGATGTATATAGTAACAACTCTGATAATGCTATAGTATCACTAAAAAAATGTCTGTCTAAATTAAGCAACACAAGTGTAATAGTTGCCAACATTCCACACCGCCATGATTCGCCACCTGACTCCTGCGTCAACATAGAAGTACATAAGACCAACAAAAGACTAGAAAGACTTTGCAAAGCTTACAGAAATGTCAACCTTATTGATATAAGCACACTAGATAAAACACTGCATACTAAACATGGCCTTCATCTCAATCATGCTGGCAAACAAGAACTGGCATCTAGATTAGTGCACTCAATCATTACAGA
>PNEQ01126460.1:0-16227 GCA_003012365.1 Medauroidea extradentata
ATGCTAGCCTCTCGCCTTCTGTAGCAGGAGTAAGGCGTGCTTGTAGCCAGAGACCATGAAGATACCTCAGTAATCTTGTTACAAGCTGAACTACATGTATGACCATGGAACACTCCTGGTAATATTGAAGAAGTGTAGAACATTGCTACTGATACTAGGCCTGCTTCTAGTGACCCAAGATAGATGCTAGCCTCTCTCCTGTAGCAGGAGTGAGGCGTTCTTGAAGCCAGAGACCATGAAGATACCTCAGTACTCTTGTTACAAGCTGAACTACATGTATGAACATGGAACAAGTCCTGGTAATATTGAAGAAGTGTAGAACATTGTTACTGATACCAGGCCTGCTTCTAGTGACCCAAGATAGATGCTAGCCTCTCTCCTGTAGCAGGAGTGAGGCGTTCTTGAAGCCAGAGACCATGAAGATACCTCAGTACTCTTGTTACAAGCTGAACTACATGTATGAACATGGAACAAGTCCTGGTAATATTGAAGAAGTGTAGAACATTGCTACTGATACTAGGCCTGCTTCTAGTGACCCAAGATAGATGCTAGCCTCTCTCCTGTAGCAGGAGTGAGGCGTTCTTGAAGCCAGAGACCATGAAGATACCTCAGTTCTCTTGTTACAAGCTGAACTAAATGTATGAACATGGAACAAGTCCTGGTAAAATTGAAGAAGTGTAGAACATTGCTACTGATACTAGGCCTGCTTCTAGTGACCCAAGATAGATGCTAGCCTCTCTCCTGTAGCAGGAGTGAGGCGTTCTTGAAGCCAGAGACCATGAAGATACCTCAGTACTCTTGTTACAAGCTGAACTACATGTATGAACACGGAACAAGTCCTGGTAATATTGAAGAAGTGTAGAACATTGCTACTGATACTAGGCCTGCTTCTAGTGACCCAAGATAGATGCTAGCCTTTCTCATGTAGCAGGAGTGAGGCGTTCTTGAAGCCAGAGACCATGAATATACCTCAGTACTCTTGTTACAAGCTGAACTACATGTATGAACATGGAACAAGTCCTGGTAATATTGAAGAAGTGTACAACATTGCTACTGATACTAGGCCTGCTTCTAGTGACCCAAGATAAATGCTAGCCTCTCTCCTGTAGCAGGAGTGAGGCGTGCTTGAAGCCAGAGACCATGAAGATACCTCAGTAATCTTGTTACAAGCTGAACTACATGTATGAACATGGAACAAGTCCTGGTAATATTGAAGAAGTGTAGAACATTGCTACTGATACTAGGCCTGCTTCTAGTGACCCAAGATAGATGCTAGCCTCTCGCCTTCTGTAGCAGGAGTGAGGCGTGCTTGAAGCCAGAGACCATGAAGATATCTCAGTACTCTTGTTACAAGCTGAACTACATGTATGAACATGGAAAAAGTCCTGGTAATATTGAAGAAGTGTAGAACATTGCTACTGATACTAGGCCTACTTCTAGTGACACAAGATAGTTACTAGCCTTTCTTCTGTAGCAGGAGTGAGAGGCGTGCTTGAAACCAGACACCAGGAAAATACGTCAGTACTCCTCTCTCTACCTCTTTCTCTCTTTCTCCCCCTCTCTCTCTCTCCCCTCTCTCTCCCCCTCTCTCTCTCTCTCTCTCTCTCTCTCTCTCTCTCTCTCTCCAGCCTCATACATCGACAGTACCAGTCAGGGAGGGAAAGGAAATACGTGTGATATGCTGATGTTTCGAAACTTCGTAATATGGCATATTCTTCCATGATGGGTAAATATTTCAATAGCAAGCGTTCCGCAAAATTTCGTAAACGTTACACTTACAGTAACTCTAACACTCACTAAGCTGCATAATGAGTGCAGTAACACGGCTCGTAATCATAGGATAAGTAGTTTTAATACTTAAGGGCCCTGTCTGTCATAATTGCAGCCTTGCATTTCACAAGAGAAGTCAATGTTAACGAAATTATTGGGAACACTAACCAGTTGACAGGTTGTCAAGTTTGGACAGTACAAGTACCTCGCAACTGAACTACCTACATACGACTTTCTTAGAGTGTATCCCTCACCCGTGAGGTGTTCAAAGATTTCTGATGTCTTGGGAGTTATTCTTTATTCAACCTGCATGGAAGCTAATTGTTTTAGGAGAACCAGACATATTTTGCCAAACTTGCGATGGAATTAATCGTTTTAGAAGAAAGAAGAATTGATTTTATTAATTCAACATCAGAATGTTTTCACGAAAATCCTCCCAAATTATTTCTTCTTGAGTAATAGAATATTGTTTTTTTAATATATCTGCAAAATGGAAAATGTATCAGTATTTTAAAGAAAATACTGAATATATTACAACTGAACTCTGGAAAAATCCTGTCGCATTCAGATGAAAGGTAGCTCCGATGACATTATATAAAGTGAGAACGGCAACATGCGGACGCAAATTATTGGCATTCGTTTCCTCTTTCTTGAGATGTGTTCAAGGAAGGTAATTAAAGACCCTTGGCCTGTGGAGCTCGTCGGTCAGTAATAAAACAGCAGCTTGTGTAGTCTCATTAGCGAAGTGCAGTGTCTGCCGCTTCCTTGTTAGTTGTTATCTGAGTAGGTAGTTGCCCTCCCTACTGTGCCTCCTATCACAGATCATGTGGTAGCATGTTGGCGTGCAACCTCACACTGTTGTTGTGTGGCTTTATACAGGATGATTCTGCTGAATAGACACAAACTGCACGAGATAATCCTTGAAAGGATAAGAAGAAAGGGACGTATGGAGACGTAACCGGAAATGCATTACATCAATGCTAGAGAGTATTTACTAACTCACCATGCATGGTTCAGTACACGACATGAGACCACAAGACAAGATGCTCCAGATGGCCTTCAAACATGCGCATTCAAGACGCAGCAACGGCTGATGCTCACGTACAAATGTGCAATCCTGCTACTGCAGCCTGAATGGCTTCACAGACAGCATGGATGTGTTGTTGCAGTGTCTGCACGTCTGTAATCAACTTAGCTTGCACGACACCACTCAGGTGCCCTCACAGGCTGCCACATGCCTGGTGTGTTCTCACGTGTGCTTTCAATCACTGGAACTTACCATTGTCAGACATATTTTATCTCCACCTTCAAGTAATTGTACCTCCTTTGGAACGTATTTCCTGCCAAATGTCTATAAACCCTTTTTTCCTCGTCATCTCTGGGATGGTATCCTGCAGTTTGTCCCCAGTGAGTGTATACTGAGAGGATGGTGAACAAGAGGATGGCATCACACATTTAGACGACGAGCATGAAACCAATATATTGAGGAAACTAACCCCTTAACGGCACTATCATAGCATTTAGCTTCTGTATAGCAAGGTATTGTGTGTCACGAGCTGGCTCTTGTCCTCGTAGTTCATGTATCTTGTAGGCCAAGTACATGTCTGGTAAGCTTTGATACACGTGGTACAACAGGTACAAAGTCTCAGTGTGTACTTTGTATTAGAGTTCATCATCTTTGATAGGAGCTGCGACTAGTCATATGCACTCGGCTAAGTATGTAACAGAAGTTCAGAGAGAAACATGACAACTTTGATTACATCTAACTTTATTTATTTGTAATGTTTTCTCGCAAAGTATCGTTTTGTTCAGGACATACACTTGGTATGTACAATGTCGCTCCCGCGAGTAAATATTTTGTGAACGATTACATTTCAAAGTATGTATTTGCCACAGCACACTGAACTGTTTGCCAATCAGTACCTGCATGAGATTCGCTGAAATGAGCTGTGACCAATAGGAAATATTCCATAAGACGCAGCAGCCAATCAGGCACAAGGTTTGTGTTCAGAGCCTCGTGTAGTCATAACAGACCAAGTTGTATCGAAGACGTCAGTACGCTATATTGTTGCTGTGTGCTGTACCTGGAGTGTTGTGGGCCTCTGGCACAATTGTGGTTGTGGTTGTTATTGTTATTATTATCATTGTTAATGGTTGATGTACGAAGCGTGTGTTGACACAATGGACGGTTGTATATCGCATAGTTATAGGTAGAGCAACGATTTTATGTAGGAAAGATTTTTGCATCAATTAGTGGCAATGCCTAATGTGCACATCTGCAGTTCTGCTTCATGGTCAGTGATTGGATATTTTAGAACATAGACATACTGCCAACAACCAAACAGAGGTGCCGATATGCACGTAGGGCCTTGAAACAAACTAATGCACAAATCTTTCCTCACTTTGATGTAGCTGAAATAATTTAAGTTGATAATCCACCTCGGACCCCGATTTCAGTGTTATGCTTTGTGTTTAAGGAAATTATAAACAAAATGAAGCTTCATAATATTATCATGATAGCATTATACATACCTTATCCGTATATTGCAATCTGATTGGTCGGTTGTACTTAAATGTTCAATATTTGTAACTTTACTTCAACACCAACGACCACCGGAAGTGGAAATGTTTTCGTGACCAATACCGACCACTGCAACACCACTCCAGCCACCAACACGCTCTTCTACCAACATGCATTCTGTAACCTGTCCTTCAACTGTCACTAATACCAACCACCAACAACAACACCATCAACAACCATCAATTGTGCCAGATGGCTAACTGCCACACTACACCTCCACGTCGGGGAAACAATTATAACTAAAGGCCATATAATATAACAGTTTTATTTGTTACAGTGTGCTCACACAGACTTATAAAACCGGTATGATACGTACTTAGTGCTTGATGTTGTTATGGCCTTGTATGGTCACCAGACAAATTAAATATCTCGCAGACAAATGACTCATTTACTGAAAGACATTCTTTTTAGTATATTCGTGTCCGACCATAAATTTTGAATTTTTACTAACCTACTTTGTTTGGGGCTGTATGAAGACATGTTTGTGACGTATTGCCCGCTCTATGTCTTATATTTACCATGAAACATAAGTCGTGCTGGTGACTGAAGAGCTGTGCCCGATGTAACGAGAGATAGCCTCCCAGCCAAGTTGCGATATTGGCGCTGTGACAGTGGATGAGCCTGTTAACTTCTCATTACCACCGCGGCGAGGTAACCCCCCCCCCCTCACCACCCGCCTATCCTGACACGAGGAAATAACGCGCCCAGACCCTTCACCCGCTATCGCTGTAAATAGAATTCATGAAGACTGGAGATTAAAAACCAGGCGGTGCTACACAATTTCCTTAACTAGATACACGTCGCTACCCGCGTCGCACAGAAGCCTGCTGTAGAGGCTTCATTAACGAGCTGAGCGCCTTCACTGTTCTACTCTCTCTCTCTCTCTCTCTCTCTCTCTCTCTCTCTCTCTCTATGTATGTATATATATATATATATATATATATATATATATATATATATTGGCTCGTCCCGTCGTGTGATATTCCCGCAGTGAAGAGGATTCAGATAAAATATTTTAGACTGACAAAATTTATATTTACTGTAATTGAATCAACAAAATAATTTGTTATCGAGACAAAATACCAAGAAACATGTCTTATTAAGTTGACACAACAAAAGACAGATCTTTAAAAGTAGTTACGTCCGACAATACAATATTTAGTTGACGCAAGTGTAATTATTTATTTGGCAGGACACAAATGAACGACTTCGGACATAGAGGCGATATTATAATACGTGTGCCTGCCAGTGTTACTCGTGACACCTCATCGATATACACCTCACGCACACAAGCACACGCACACTTCACCAGGCGACCGCCTTAAGGTCCCCGTCTAGCTGCGACATGTAGCGTGCGAGGCACAGGAACAGTAAGGGCGACCCAGGCACACTTATCAGATACATCATCGCCTCTGCGAGCAAGTTACTAAACTGACGTGCAATATATTCGCTGTATACTCTCTCTCTTTACAAAAGTCAGCGGCGTTCCTATCATTCTGTGACGTAGTAATCAAGATAACGGAGTGTTGTGTTTCTGTCTAGTACTGTAAATACCCTGCAACATAATGTTCGCGCTTAAGAATGACTTGAGAATGCCAATTATGCAACATCCTGTACAAGGAATGCTGGAAGTTTCCACGTGACGTAATACGGTAGACGCTTACCAAGCGCAGTAATCTACAGAGAAATGCGTTGTTCTACGAAACTACTCCATGCCTTGTGCCTATTGTGCCAACGTACGAAATGAAAAGACAGGTCGGACAAGAGCGGAAAGTCATCGTTAAGGCTTCGCTCATTAGTTTTGCGGTGTTTTCGAAATTTTTTTTGCGCAAATTAATACATATTCAAAAATTCAGTTTTAAAGGTTTAACACGTACATACCATCGTTTGTATCTGAACTTTTCTGTTGCAATACAGTGAACGGATTTTTAGATTTTGTCCCTGAAATATTACACTTTGGTTGTCAAAATAAACTAAAATTAAGCAAAATAATTTTTGCTAGCAAACGGTACATTATTTTATAAAACACACTGACAAAATTTGTTAGAAAAAAAATTTAGGATCATGGCCTTAAGACACCATGTTTATTGAAGTCACAGCTTCTAAGTCCTCCAACGACCTATTATTACTGCCGTACTTCATAATATACTAGCCGCATGTGTGTGAAACTTGTGTAGTAACATGCACTGAAGTTTACTGCAGACTTCGTACCAATGCAATTATATGCTTACCACTTTAAGTTCTATAGTAATAAGTACAGCTGTAATTTAAAAAAACCTCAACTGTAAGTTGGTGAGTAGTTGGATATCCTGCATATTCCACATATTGCTGCAGCATCGGGTCAAGTTGACTATGTTACTGTAATATCACTGAAGTCACAGGATACTAAGGCGCATTCATAATATATCTTACCAGTAGAAGCTGCTCACATACTTCCAACAACTGTAAAAGAACTGATGATTTTTAAACGGCTGAACAGATATTATTGAGTCATACCTAAGAACACTCTCTATCAAGTCACATTTCATACAAAAATACTCAAACAAAATAGTTTCAATCGTTCAGGAGCTGCGATGCCACAGACACTCAAATATGCACGTTCAAGTTGTAACAGTCATATTTTTGTGTCGGGGGTTGGTAATATGTCTGCGGCAATCTTGACGCCATCTTAGCGCTGGCTCGTCCTGGCGATGTGACATTTGATGCGCGGTTCAAGGTCGCCCTTATAGCTCTGCCACTTCTGAGCCTCTAACACGCACGTAGGCGGAGCTCTTAACAAGCCTCATTTCAAAGAGATATGGCAGTTTCTCTGAAATAACCTATCACGTGATGCTAGGTGCGAGATAAGCTACGAAGAGAACATTATTTTTAAAAATTAGTTCTTTTTTTTACTCTACAACCTAAGTGAATAATTGAGGTAAAGCAATAATAATTCGTTTCATACGAGTAAATGATGAAGACTTTTAACGTGCTTATTTATCGTAAATTCGCTTAAGGCTCGCTTACAGTCGCCATATAGAATTTTATAATTTTTCGCTTTTTTTTTTAATTCTGAGCAGAAAACTGTTAAATCGGCGACTATACCGCAAATTCTACTTACGTTGATCTACAGTACAATCATGGCAACAGAGTTAGTAGTGCATAGTTAGGTCATAATTTGTCGGGAAAATTATGATTCTAAAAAAATTTGTCACACACATTGCGCGTCATTATATGTTAATAGATAAGTCGAATGTTCGTACTGTAGCGAAACGTAAATACAATGTGAGGTATAATCGCATATTTAACTTTTTTCTTCATATAATTCCAAAAAAAGCGAAAAATAATAAAATTCAATTTGTCGACTGAAACCGATCCTTAATACTATTTATATTTTATTGTTTCCACGAATGTTTTTTTTAAATTTAGCTAACAAGTTAGAAATAGCATTATTACTTCAAGTGTCCTTCAACCATTCTGATTGTTTAACATCCTTACCTTTTGTAACAAATCCTACGTGGATTATTACACGTGACCTATTAACAAAACTTGCTTGAAAAAGACCAGCAGTCAGTCAAACATTCCACAGAACCATCCATACACGCAGGCGTGCGGGGTTCAATGGACTCTTCCAACACGGCACTCCGTCTCAACTGTCAATTACTAGAGACATTTGAAAGTCGAGAGAATCCCTCCTGTCAACACATTGTCCCAGCCAGTGTAGCGTCTTCTCCTTGTATAATTAGACGAGTTTTGTGTGACGCAATTAAACTGTTTACAGACGAATATCAAATATTCAGCAGGGACTCTTCTCTCCGTTGAGATACCATTGAGACAGTCAAAAGGGACAGCCAAACAATGGAAGAACATTTGACATAACAATTGGCTCAAATTTATTTATAATGTCTAGTCGCCAACATTGCACTACATAATGCGAGTCTACATTAACAATAAAATACGTGCAACCACGAATGGCGACATTTTTTACTGTTGATTTCACATTCACTTCACGTAGAACCAGCTGTCAAAAAGTTAACACGTTCAGTTCGTTGCGGAAAATTCACATTTTACAACAAAATGTACCGCGGCAACAATACAATACCTGGCATGTAGGCAACAACTGCTACACTCGCTATGCAGTACGCGCAGAAGTCTTGTAAATGCATTTCGTAATCAGAAAAATGCACCTTGCGCTGCAGTTCTTTAAAAGTGGGTCTCTATTTAAGTCAAGGAAACCTCAACAAATGAAACCTAAATACTACAGGTCCACACACACCTATGCTCAGCATGTACCTTCATCTCTGGCGCATGTCAGGTGTGAATGTATGTAGCAAGCTACCGAAGTTCTGGAGCCTACGATGCTATAATAGCTTAGCACAGGTTGTACAGCACCTCATATGCAGTGTATTGCCGCCACTGACTCTTGTAAACGGTGCGTTCTAGCGACTTGCAACAAGAGGATCTTTTTGGTTACAGAAAAGCAACATAAAATGTTCACAAAACCTAACGGCACAAAACTTGTGGTTAATTAGAGGGTGGCCACCCCTGTTATTTTCATGAAGGGGAGAGTTTTAAAGTGTGGTTTCTTCACGGGTTAAAGATATCGATAACACTAATCATTGTGCGCAGAATTGTAATATATCTCCGCGTGGTTTCCACTATTTTGTAACAAAAAAGAACAATTTTAGAAATCTATTTTCAAGGGTTAATATCACCCTTAAAAATAGCGCTAGACGAAAATTTCTTTACGTATCTATTACCTCTTGTTTTATACGGAATCACAATCTCATCATTTGTAACTGTAGTTCAGGAACATCCTGTATAGTAGTTGGAGAGGTGAGAAATAACAAGAATGTTTTCTGCCAGCATGTTCAACAAACTGACACAGCGTCCTGCATATCGTCTAATTGGACAAGGGTTGTTAAATGGCGTGGTCTAGCTATTTGCAGACCAATCACAGACGTTCAGTCACAGGCTTGTGTTGGGAGTAAACAGTCAAATGTTCCGGCGATAAGTCAGCTGCGGTAATAGCTGTGATGTAAGTATAGTGTTACCACGTAGCTTGGCTCGTGTAAGAACTTGCACAGATATGACTGGCTGAGCTTCAGTAACTACCAGGACAGGAGGAAGGCCGGCTCGGTGGAAGCCACTTGTAACGGATATTGGAGAAGCCAGCAGTGGAAGTTCAACACCGCACTTCAGTCAACTCTCGTTGTTTCAACTGTGTGCCAAGTATTTGTGCCAGAGAGGAGGTATTATAAGAGGGGAGGGGGGTTCCTAGGGTCGATGGAAGTCTTGCCTGTTACCCGGGGATACAATACCTCCCAGGGGGAGGTAGGCAACCCTACTGGCTCTCACACGAACTACATGCAGTGTACAAGGAGTTATGTTACCTCTCACAGACCAGTAAACATGCGGCCACAATACTTATATACGAAAACAAAACACTTCAGATTACTTGTGAACATGACTTTCTATACTCCACGGCTCAAACTTGGCTATTGCTTTTCAGGCGGTTGTATATCAATATATGTGTACCGTATTCTTTCGAATGTCTACAATAATAGTGGACTTCACTTCAATTACAGGTTCAATAAAATAATAGGACCACAGCTTTAAGTCCCACAGTAAAATCGTTACGGCAAACACTGCGCATGTATTTACGACTTTGGGCGTAGAGGTGATATCACAGTTCATGTCCCAGTAGGCATCACTTGTAGCGCCTCATAGATCTCTACCTCACACACAAACACTCTTCGCCAGGCGACCGCCTTAAAGACACGCTCTACAACAAGACGGATCATCGCGAACGTTGCTGACGGATACGAAATTACTACGTCTCACACGGAAACATAACGATTGTTGCATTGCTCTATGAATTGTTATCAAGACCACGGCCGTAGACGAACAGGTCTGGACACTCGCCTAGATGAACAGGTCTGGACACTCGCCTGGAAACTTGACCCCTTTGTTACTTGGTTGCAGTACTCCAAGTTACCGAGAATGTTGTACTTTATTGGCGCTGCAATCAGGGCGGTCGGGCTCAAACTCCGCCCACTTCCCTCCCACTAAGATAAACAATTTATCAAAACGTATTTTTTTTTATCAATTTATGAAATTCTACATTCGCTCACAGTCCTAAATCATGTCTCCAGTAATCTTTATTTACTTTATAATGTTAACACTGGTAAAAAAAAAAAGGCGGGGTTTGAACCCGACTGCCCTGATTACAGCGCCAAGGACGCACAACAATCTCGGTAACTTGACGAACTACAGCCAAACAACAAGGGGGTCAAGCAAAATACATTATTAGATAGGCGAGTGTCCAGACCTGTTCTATGACCGTGGTCAAGACCATGCAAACAAATATGAATTTTTTAAAATGATAATTACGATGCGCGAAAACAATAATTATGCACTTATCTGTAGAATGTAAGGACAAAATAAAGCAGAAAAACATAACATTAATAACGCATAATTTCAGGCGTAACAATTTGTTGTGATCTTTTTGAGGTTATGAAAATAAAGATTAAGCACGCCAGTAAAATATTTCACCAGATGACTGCAAATAAAACGATCGACACATCAGTCAGATTCGTGATTGATACGCTGGCAACTTCTTCAGTCTAGCAATGATTTAAAACAAAGTTCACAGTTCTTCAGCCTATTTGTTACTTGCTCTTTCTTATTTATGTTCTGAGACAAGAATGTTTATAGCGTACAAAATATTTTTTGGGGATTCATGTGACAACTCGTTTTATAGTGATAGTGTGAAACAGATCACTCAACTGTTTCACAAGTGGTATATGTAACGTAATTGTACTTTCAGCAGCAACACTCGGGAAGGCTTTGTTTTATTATAATGGCGGGGAAGACTGAGATATATAGTCGTGTATATAATAGTTATGGTAGTGTTGTTGTAACACGCAGGTTCCAGTGCAGTTGAAGCACCAGGTAGGCTGCGAGGAGAGGAAATGACTCTGCGAGGGCGGTGAACAGGAAGAGGAAAGGGGGAGGGTTTATAAAAGGCAGGAGAAGAAGAAGACAGGCGATAAGATGAGCGTGACGTCACAGGCCGGAACAGGAAGACATTTGCACTTCTTCCCTCGCAGCGTCGTTCAGGCTCTGGAGATACGAGCGACAATCAGCCTAGACAGTCTACATTTGCTGTCTCTAGACAGTGTCGCCAGTCAGCCTGTATTACGTGACCTCTAACAGTGTTGTCAGAAAACCTATGTTCTAATGCTTCTAACAGTGTTGCCAGACAACCTATGTTCTAGTGCTTCTCTCAGTGTTACCAGCCAACCAACGTTGTACAGCCTCTTTGACAGTGTAGTCATACACCCAACGTTCTACTCCCAAATGCAGACCATACTGCAAGGAAGAGGCATCACTGTTAATGGACCAGATCTAAGTAAAGTGTGTGCCTTATGTAAGCGTCTACGATTGGTGCAGGAATGGTGCAATTTCATACAGTCATAATACCAGTTTTAAATCTTGCACCATCCTTCTGTTTGGTGTAATAAGACGCAGCTTCAGGTGTGCCTCTAACAATTCTTTCACTATCATTTGCAAAGTAAGGAGGAGATAGTTCCAGAGCAGTTTCTACACGAGACCAGGGATGTGTTGAAGAGCAGACACCGGGGATGTGATGTAGAGTAGGCAGTGGGATGTGATGTAGGGCTAACAGCAGGTATGTTATATATTACATACAGCTGTGTTGTGATGTAGAGCAGACAGCGGGTATGTGACGTAGAGCAGACACAGGGTATGTGATGTAGACCGGACACTGGAGATGTGATGTAGAGCGGACACCAGGTATGAGATGTAGAGCAGGAACCGGCGATGTGATGTAGAGCAGATACTGGCGATGTGATGTAGGGCTAACAGCAGGTATGTTATATAGTACATACAGCTGTGTTGTGATGTAGAGCAGACAGCGGGTATGTGACGTAGAGCAGACAGTGGGTATGTGATGTAGAGCAGACATCAGTGTGGAATACGAGTCAAGGTTGTCAGCCGTGAGTGTGTGACGACACACGCGCGAAATAGAACATATTTTATTCAGGAGGATCCGAGTTCGATATCCAGCTCCTCCCTTCATGTTTTCTGATTTTTTGGGTTTTCCTAAATTACTCTAGGTGAATTCTGAGATGATTAATTAATACAGACAATCTCCGATACCCCAACCCCCTTTCCACGGTGTGTCTCTACTGGAGCCTCGTACATTCTGAGTGCACGGCAAACATCAAACAAATAAACAAAAAAGATTAAATAGCGCTTGAACTGTACGTCCACAGAGAGTATCTGTACATACACGTCAACACCATATATGGCCTGTCTATATCATAGTAGACAGTGGTGACATTGACACTAGCACTACCTGGGCGGCTGAGAGTTCAACCTGCAGTCTCCAAGCACTCAGCAGTCTGTGGCGGTGCTTGTTGCTACGGCGTGTACGTATATGTGACTGTTTACACATTTATTTGTTCAGTCAAAAAAAAAAAAATACGATGCAAATTTTCTGTGAAATTACAGTGTCTCAGTTGATATCCTATCTACCGCGTGTCTACAAAATCGATATTTTAAAGGGAGCTTTTGATAAAGACAAGGCCCAGACAGCAGAAAAAACTTGCTACAAGCTTGTAGCAAGCTTGCCAGTGCAATCCAGTAACCTTACAGCAAGCATGAACTGGCAAGACAATAAACTTGTTAAAAGCCCGCTGATAGTTACCTAGTTTACACATTTCTAACTTTCCGCAAGCTTGATTTGGAAGACTGCTGCAAGCTTAATTTGGAAGACTGCTGCAAGCTTAATTTGCAAGCCTGGAGAATAAATCAAAATTTTATTTTCTGCAATATTTTCACTATCATTAAAATTTACATCTTAAATATTGCTTGTTCATCGACTTCTCATGTTAATAACTAAACATTAAATTTCGGCTCCTGTGCCACGATTGGAACCACTGACCTTTTTTTCAATGCAATATCAGCTTAGTATAGAGGACAGGATGCTTGCAGCTTATCACATGACCAGTCTTGCTATGTAAGTGTAATTAAAGTCAAATACATCTTTGTCGCAAGCTTGGTTCAGGCTTGCAGCAAGAGTTCTGAGCAAGCTTGCTATGGCAAGTTAAATTCAAGTGAAATGAAAACTTGCTGCAAGCTTGATTCAGGCTTGTAGCAAGTCTCGTGAGTAAGCTTTCTATGGCAAGCCAAAATCAAGTGAAATGTAAGCTGGCAAGCAGGCTTGCAGCAAGTGTGCTGCAAGTTGCCTAGTTGACACATTTTTAAATTTTTGCAAGCTTACGTACTAAACATCATGTAAGGTTAACTTGTAAGCCATCAAGCTTAACACAGGCTTGCAAGAAGTTTAACTGCAAGCATTTTTCTTAAATACGCATGCAAAAAGCTTGTCAAGCTAAATAATACTTTTGCCAGCATACAAGCTTAGGTCAAATGCAAGGCTTGCAGTAAGCCTACCGAAGCAAGTTTATAACTGCAAGTCATATACAAGGCTTGCAATAAGCTGACATGTTGTGTGTGGGGGGTGTTTAGGTTTAGTTAGGGTTAGGTCGAGGTAAGTTAATGATGAGTAAAGAAATACAAATAAACAGAGACGTATATGACAATCACGGTTCCTTAGCAAAATGATCCAAAATAATATTATTTAGAACATATTAAATCGTAAACCTGCTAAATGAATAGTGTCTGGCTCAAACTAAAAATGAGCTTCTACAGAAGGTCACCTCACAGACGTTGAGGATGTACTTAGCGAAGATCCCGAATATATTTGCAGTGCTTCTTGAACATATGCGTACAGAAGATGACTGAAGTATTTGATTCAGTAGGAACGAAGGTTTAACATCTGGCCCGAGGTAGTTCACGCCGCGCAGCTAGCCAGAGACGGCCGCGCCTGCTGAGCAATGCAACCTAGCTGCGCAATACTGTGAGGCGGGCAGCGTATGTCCCAGGGGCCTGTGTGAAGGAGCAGGGAGTGTCACATCATTAGTGTCGTATGTCGTACTAACACTAGCTGCCTCTCACAACCCCCAATTAGTAGCAACTGCTTGTTGTAAGAACGCTACTTACTACCTGGGCTGTGTGCTAGCTGTTGCCTACCTGTGCAGGGGCGTGACTTCAGCTCCTCACCTCGTCTTCTCAGTCCAGTCCAGCCTGTAATTATATGTGGCTGGTGTAAGCTACTTCCCTGTCGCCCTAACCACACACGCCTGTGTTAGCACAAGCCCTTCACACATGTTATACCCACTGCAAGCAACAACATCCGTGCTATATAGCCAACACCGCCTTTAAATGAAAAATAATATTCTCCTTTTTTTACCGCAGGCCTTTAGGGGCTATCGTATAATAATACTAATGTAAAATATAATGCAAAGTCAAACGAAAGCTTCTATACGTTGTCTTATGTATTATGTTGTTATATTTATACGTACGACTGTCTGAAAATGTCAATGTATCGGAATCGGATAACCGAACTGTACCTTTAAAAATAATTAAGCATTAATTGAAGTTGTGTTATTTTAATATATAATATGTGGCTTCAAATATTGTGATGCAAGGTGTAAAACATAACCCATCTAGGCAGAAGGAAATCTTATCGTATATATACTCACACATATACAAGATGTTACACAAAGATACGGCCAAATTTTTAGGAAACATTCCACACACACAAAGAAAGGAAATGTGTGATATGGACATTATGTCCGAAAACACTTACCCGTGGTAGAACTCAGTTCCTTACATCTCGTTAAATGTCATCGTAAAAAACATTTCGTACAGACACTGTTCCAACTACGCAATGTAATGTTTCGTTAGAATGTACGTTACTTTCTAGGATCACCACCAGGCGGGCGACGTGACGGAAGATAATGTGACTGCATTGCGTCTCTTCAACTCACGTGAAATGATGGACTGGGAGCACATATATTTTCTTTCTTTGTGTGTGTGGAATGTTTCCTGTAAGTTTGGCCATACCTTTTTGTAACACTCTGTATACATCTTATGTAATACACACACGTGTAAACGCAAGTGACAGTAATGATGTAATTTTCTTTTGAATTGAGCCTGGAGGACAAAATATTAATGTTTTTTTTTTCAAGCTTTAGTATTTAATTGTTGCATTGCCTCTAATATATTTTTCTGTTATATTATATAACATATTTACTATAACAGTAGTGTTTATTTGTATGTACTAACGCAATGACCCGTTTTCGTGATCAAAATTGCACATAAAACTAATTTCTAGGAATTATCGAAATATTTATACAGTTTGTTCACTATTTTCTTATCAAGACATTTTTACACAATCACCGCAAAAATGGGGAAAAAAAACGTTGAAATTTAAGGAGAGCAAATCATCACAAAACAATAAATAATCGTTAAACCAAAAAAATTACTATAAAAATTATAATCTTTAACGAACAAATTGTTATGTATTCGTTTAAGACCAGATAATTTTTGAGTATATGAGTCAGGTAAAAATACTTCAAAATTTTCTGAACTTATTCATGCTTTAGACCCAAACTTTGTCTCCACTATTTCAACTTTATTTACGGGATAAGATTTACCTATTGTAAGATTGGAAAGTTTCCTAGACTCGTTAACGTCGTTAAGTATGTTGAGTGAAGCTTCCATTTATTATATAAACTAGCTGTCCCTTTGCGGCTTCGCCCGCGTGTACTATAGAAAAGAGTAACTAAATTTTAATAACGTATTAATTGGTGGTGTTACTATATTCTCTGTATATCTTTATAACAACAAATACAAACAGCTTTATCCAGTCCACTACGCTGAGGGTACTTTAATTGCAGAACATCTTTGTTTTTAATTCATCTTTATTTCTCTACAAAATAGCTACCCGGCCGCGGCTTTGC
>PNEQ01126461.1:0-16227 GCA_003012365.1 Medauroidea extradentata
TAAAGTTAAAATCACGACGATAGCCAATTGTGTTTCAAAGATAAAGACGATTCATTAAAAACACATTTTGCCCCTTTTTACTGTCTGGGGGTCGAATTTCAAAAAAACCTAAAACTACTTTTTGGGTATTTACGTAAGCAATATTTTGAAGTGAATATCAACTCTCTATCCCGAAGGGTTCGATAGATATCAATAGTTGTTTGGAAACACATTTAACGTCTTTTCAGCCCCTTAAAAGTTGAACTTCGAAAAATCCTTAAATTGGCTAATATGCATTTTTACGAGTGTCCTATTAAAGTAAAAATCACGATGATAGGCCGTCGGGTTCGAGCTCTATCAACGTTTCTTCGGAAACACATTTCACTCCTTTACACCCCCTTAGAGGTTGAATTTCGAAAAATCCCTTCTTAGTGCTCGCCTACGACCTGAAGGGAACCCCCCAAAAAAATTTCACGATTCTAGGTCCAGTCGTTTGGGCTGCAGTTTGATATGTCAGTCAGTCAGTCAGTCAATCAGTCACCTTTCATTTTTATATATATATAGATGTTCTGTGTCAATATGTAGACATGAGTTTCATTTTCCCACTGACAAATTTTTACATAGTTTTTTGGCAAACATTTTATACATAGTGTAATATGAAATAGTTTTGTATATATTAAATAATTATTAGATAAATACTTACATAATTACTATCTATAAAAGTGTAGTAAAAACATACTTTTTCCACATTTAGTGACGGTTTTTAAATAAATTCAGTGGTCGTTACCTACATGAAAAGATAAATTTGTCAACAAGTTGTGTGCTTAATAAGTCACAGATTTTTCAGTCTCCAATACACATACAGTAGAACCCTGTTATTACGTTTTTCAAGGGACCTGTGAAAAAAAAGTGTTATATGCAGGAAAATGTTATAAGCAGGAATCAATATTTTTACACCAATAAATGGATATTACATAAAAGTAACTTAAACCTTCGTAGTTTGTGTACAGTAAATGAGGCTGTAGTTACTAAGCCATCAGAAACATGATTAATACATACATTCTGTGTATAATAGAGGCTTTCCCACTTGTTTCGGTAGGTTCATGCTCGTCATCTTCAGGATCACAGTCTTGAATATCACTGTAATGTACATTTATGACACTTTCTCAGATATAAATTAGTTTTTTTACAGTTGCTTTTAATCTCCAGCTTAGTTAGTTTATCTAAAATATTACAGTGCAGAAAAATTTTACCCGAGTTGTGGTTATTGTCTGAGAAAAAAGTGATGTTATATGCAGGAAATGAAAATAACAGTATTGTTATGAGCAGGAAATAAAAGCATTATGCCTTATGGATAAATAGTGGGACCAAAGAAAAGTAATGTTATATGCAGGAAAATGTTATATCCAGGAATGTTATAACAGGGTTCTACTGTAGTGTTACAATACATTACATTTATTTGAGATCGTGTGTCAAGGCCACAAATTGATAAGAACTGCCGATAATGTTAATTTAATTCCAAAATCCTCACGTGTCACCGCAATTTGGAGTGAAGAGCATTAGCACAAATTTTATGAGTCAAATATTTCACGTTTCTTATTTCAGTTACTAATATGCATTTTTTGGGCGTGAAATTGGTCAATTGTTGACGATCATTTGTGGATGGGAATATTTATTGTAGTTATGATGACATGGATATTTATTAGATCATAACATAATATGGTCAACAATGAATGTTTCACAGAGATAAGTTGCCGGCGCTGGGCTTCAAAGTATCGTGCACACAAAATATGTCTTGGGAAAACACAGCATCGTCTAAAATATTCACAAATTGTTACACTGTTCCATGCTGAAGTTATGTCAAATCGCGAAAATATTGGGAAGTAAATATACTACATTATTTGACAATTCCAATATATTTAAAATCTTTTTAAAATTTCGTGTAATTTATTGTTATCTCTCATAGATTTCCCTTCCAACTTTTGCGTTTCTTGTATAATAAGTATATACATTTGCTGGGTATAAAAAAATGTCACACTCTAATGATCCATAATTTCACTATGAATATGTTTCATAAAAATTCATGTATAAATCAATCGAAAGCCGATTTCATACTAGGATGAGGTATGGTTTCATATTTTGCAATGCTCGCTCACGAATGCGGTACTAGTGTTGTGCTACCATTTTGTTTTATTTCTATAAACATTTTTCGTCTCTGACCTGTTCGTCCATTATTGTCTCATTAGCAACATCAAGTGCAATACTTTCGAAGACAAAAAATAATTTCAGTTCCCAGATCAGGATTTGAACCTATGCTCTCTGCACAATTTGTGTGAAACCCACTGAAGTACTGCAATTTTTCTAAGCGAACTTCCCACAGCCGAAGATACCCAAAAGTATTTAGAATTCTAATATGACGTGATGCAACATGTTATGACTAGTTAGGTATTCGGCCAGTCATAAAATGTAATACCTCTACGGGCGAGAATTCCAAGTCTACTAGGTCTCTCTTCAGCAACGAGAAGATGTTAATATAAATTGCAACAATTTAATAAATTCCCAAAATATTCACTGGCAGATAACAGGTTCAAATCTTCGTCGAGTAAACCAATTTTTTTTTGTACTAGAATGTATTACCAGGTACGTTGTTGATCACACAAATCATATCACAATGGCAGAGACGGTTAACATTGCTAGAATAAAACATACTCGTGCAGATTCACTTCTACCTGCATTCACAAGCTTGAAAAGACTATTCAAACATTAAAATTATCACCATCCTTAAATGTTAACCATACATATAATATGATTGTTCTTGGGGATAAGGGAAAAACATATTACAGTTAATTAAACAACTGTAGTACTAATTCTGTTAGTTACGCTTCTGTCTTAGGTTGGTTTAATGCTCACTGTGTTGTTACCAAGTGAATATATTTAGTGTAATTCCACGAATACCATGAAACTGCCTGTAAAATGTTGTTCATTATTTGTGTGACTAAATTAGTGTTTTAGAATGAAAACACACACACATTTATACATACAAAAAAATATATATATATTTAGATAGATAGATAGAGCATAGTTTCAAGAAGTATAATGAAAGAAATAGGGGATAAAAATTTTGTGTGAATCTGGATTTGAACACACAAGAAATGTATTTACGCTACTACATACTTACTTTTAGAATATTTTTAATATTCAGTCAATAGTATTTTCTTTTCTAATTGCACGCCATAATTCTTTAATAATGCATAATGTCTCAAGATAATTACTTTTCAAAGTTTAATGTGTCTTTAATAAATGCACGTGACAGCAGACTGACAAAATAATCATGGGAATGTTTACGACATGGCGATATGTTAGAAACTTTGTATATTTTTTATCTGTGTGGACTTAACATCTAAATATCGATTCACAATATTTTTCAGTATAGGTCACGTCAACCTCAACAAAGACATTTCACTTTTGCTTAAGTTCATTAGTTATTGCTAGTAGCTGGGAACATTATTTACATGAATATTTTTTTTGTAGGGCTCAGAATATTATCGGATTGGTAATCGCCTAACGTTTATAAACAGAAGTGGTGTTGTTGAGTCTCTGATAAATTTACTTTGTGTCAATTAGGCCAATATTTTAACCAAGTGACTATGTTGTATTGCATGTTATGATCTGTTTTCAATTAAACTGTTACATAAGTGACGTAACATGCATTAATAAAACAATATTGTTAAACATTGGTACTCGACTCTAAAGATGATTATTACGTATTTTAAGGACATGTTCATCATGTTAATTATTCTAACGTAGCTCACAAACATCATTCTGTTTATGGGAAATATATTTCGGCATTGCAGTAAATATTTACTTGACGATTAAATGAGGATTCCTGATCAATACACATTTACATTAAAACTATGATTATTAAATATTCAGCTGCAAAACCTAGTACTACCCCTACTACTAATAATAATAATGATGATTATAATTTTTCAAGCAATATTATTGAATTTTCTTACGTTTGTGCAAGTGCAAACTGTTCCCATGCAAACAATACAATTTTTTTTGCAGTGTCCCTAAGTAAAACAAAATACTGCACTAAATGTGAAACTAGAGGTGTAAAACGAGCATACACGTTAGAAATTTTGCTTCTCGCTAATTCAATTAATGATTGTTTCTTCCAACAGAAGTAAATAAAAATAAATAATCTCTATGCGTGTCTCTTAATGTGTAAAGTATTTGTAGTAGGGACGTGAACTCTAAATAACTTTATGACATGTATGTTGACAAGAACATGGCACGCTTAGTGTGACATGTTTGTAATTTTTTTTTACCTTATTTAAAGTATTTAAGGTTTCTTTTTTAACATACGTGATTAATATTATTACCTGCAATGATATACGAAAAAAAATGTTCTAGTTTTTAATTTCTGGACCAAGATTTGAACCTACGGACGTCACATGGCTCGTGAGCAGCGTTAGAACGTGTTGCTATTTTAATGAGCGAATCTTACTGCTGCTGAATGTACCCGAAGTGGGACTTTGACAGAATTCTGGCCTGTAGAGAGGCGACATTTTATGATTGGCCAACTGCACATTCTATGAGGAATAAACAAAACCTCTTTAATGCTAACCTAAAAGAACCTAAATTTTTGCAGTTTGTAATAAGAGATTTGTATTAACAAGTGTTTTCTAAACTTTGAAGTATTCAAAAAATGTTGAGGTAGTTCATCATTAAAAATTGTATTACCACTATTAATTCTTTGTACAGTATTAGTGCAATAAAACAACATTGTTTTATGTGTACAGAACATTTTTATTGTACAGTTAAGTTAGTGCATGTATCATTTCTTATCTATTTTAATTCTAAAGGAAAGAAAATCACCTCTATTAATAAGGTTTGAATTAATGTGGTTTTCTTGTACCAGAAACAAAAACTGTCCCAAGAAAAGGAGCAAGGTATTATTATGAAACACAATACGTACCTGTACTGCATTATTATTTTTTAGATACTTTCAGTACACGTATGTTTGAAAAAGTTGTAAGAAAATTTATAAAAAAAATCAATGTGTATAGAATTTATATGTATCAAATTGTAAATGGCCAAGAGCAGAATGATTATTCTCATGCACAACTTGCCAACCTTGCTGAGCTTCAAGCAAAAAAAAAAAAAAAATTGGAGAGATGCACAGAACGGGAATGTTTATCTTGATGCACAAATCAAATCAGAATAACTGCAAGTTAGGTTTTCAAAATGATTGACTTAATTATTTATTTTTATGTTTACAAAATAACTTTTGTTTCTTGTTTAAATGTTAACTTGATGGCATAGATGATCACACATTTGAAATCACGTTTACCGCCAATTCTTTCGGCAGAACATGTAATTCTTCACCTCCCCTTTCCCTTGAGGAAGGTGGTTAAGTCTCATTCTCTATAGACCCATTCTGATGGCCTAACAGATAAGATAAAGGGACACATTGTTCTTTCTGCCCATGTGCACAAGCATATCTGTATCTGGCTTTTCATCTGTTACTATCTGCCTCAATGGAATGTGGTGTTTGGTTGGGCGGACTGCTGGCTTTATAGCAGTGCCTTTGCTCTCCACTCTAATACGGTCTAAAATATATATTGTAAAATATTATTTATAACATGGCTATATGGGTCCTTAGCTGTTTCAGTAAAGGTTTCAAATTATTAAATCATGTAGGGAACTGAGTTAGTGTATAATGCTATTTATTCAAAATATTTATGAAATCCATGCTTTTGTGCTTGCAGTACTGGTTAGTTTTTAGATCTAGAATCATTTTGTTTTATTAAACATGAAAAAGAAAATGGTGGTCCGAAGAGATAGCTGAAATTAATATGTGCAGTATTCTAAATGTAATATTTCATTGTCATTTTATCCTTGATAAGTACATATCTTGTCCTGTGGGTTCGTCTATGGTATAAATAACCTTTCACATAAACTGGTGGTTACAGTTTTCTCTTTTTTTTTTTTTTTTTTTTTGGTCTGTGTAAATTGATTACAGTCAAACCTCTTTAATACAAACCTGAATGGGCCAAAATTTTATCTGTTTGTAATAATGAGGTTTGTATTAACAGGTGTCCACTAAATACTTGGAAAGTTTATAATATTTTGGTCACTCTGTTTATTCCCGCTAATCAAATAGTCTTTTCACCACAATGACTTCCTTTTACTTTAGAACTTGATATTGCATGGTTTAATGCACAAACAAAATTTTTATTAAACATTACTGTAATTATTTTATTTCTTGTCCCATTACAAAGGGAATAAAAATAGCTTTGCATTAACGAGCACTTTGTATTAACAGGGTTTGTATTAACGAGGTTCGACTGTATTTGTTCTTTCATAGTAATGGTATGTGTTTGCAGGCACTGGGTGCGGAGGGAATGTGAGGAGGGAAGGAAAGGCATTTATGAAATCTACCAACTGGCGCTTGTGACGTGGAGGGACCACCTCTTCAAGCAGCTCAACAAGCAGGTAACAGTTACTACAGTCCATCTTGTATAAAAATTTTACTTTTTGACAGTTGGGCAAGTTTTTTTACAGTGGTTTTCATGAACTAAGCAGTAGTTTCCTCTGCAACAAGATATTTTTGCACACTCTCAGCTGGCTCTCAAACTATGCAGTTTATCAAAATTAAATTAGTTTTTCTCTAGAAATTTGTACACAATAGTCTTCAGAACTGTTAAAAACTGAAATTCGTATGTGAGACAGGCTGTACCCCTACCAGTGTCCGTACTAAACATAAGTAAAACCTCTACATAACAGAACTGAAGTGACAAAAATTTGGTTTTTATTAGGAGGTATTGTACTTTTGTATGGGGGTTCTGAAACAGTGTTAACATAGCTACATAAGTTTTTAAGTTATAATAAAATTATTATTATAATGCTTTGAATATCGTACATTACAGCACATAAAAACTGTTGAAATTGCTTAAACTGAACAACTAATCAAATGCATGGTCTGGTTATACTAAAAAAATTTTTTCTGAAATCATTGGTATTTTTTTTCAACTCAGGAGTCAAGATACATGAAACTTCGGGTACAAAAGCGCATGATCAAGCTGGCAACATAAGTGAAAAATTTTAACAGAAGCATAATAATAAAAAAGTTTGCCACTAACACTGAATTTTTCTTAAAGTAATCTTGAATGTTAACTGTTTTGGGTATGTTACGTTGTTCAGATTGGACAACTTCATATTTTCGTTTTGTGTTTTCAGACGCAATAAAAATTTTACTAACTCACATAGAGCACTGTCCACTTGAGAGCGCCCTGGGTTGGGAATTACTGCTTCTCTTTCAGCTTTGTTATCTTCACATTCAGAATTTTGGATAGTATTTGGGTCACTTCTTGATGTTGGTTGCATATCATTGTCAGCTGATCAGAATGAGACAAGGGTGCTGTCACTATTCATTCACATTCTCATAAAATGCAATGTTTTATTATCTCGAGGCATTCACAAATTCAGATTATTCAGGCACTTCCGGGAGTGGCACATCTTCATTTTCATTTCCAGAGTACATAGAAAAGCTAACTTTCTTGAAATATTTTGTGATTGTGGTTGTTGAAATGCTATTCCACAATTGGCTAAGCCTATGCATGCATGGCTTGCAGCAGGTTCAACTTCTTGCAAGGTACTTCTTTGCAGGCAGCCATTTCATGCAGCAAGTACCAAACAAACTGTTGCCTGTTCAATCTCTTCATCTGTGCAGTTATACCGTTGTCAAGGTGCTGCAATCAACTGGTACAATTTGGTGGGAGAAAAATTAGTCACATCCTTGGGACGAGAGACATTTGGAAAAGAAAAAAAACATGGAAGACACTGATCCACGAACAGTAGTATTGTCCTGTTGAGAATATTAAGTTTTGCTTTCAAACTTTGTGCTGTCTAACGGCACGCTATACAACTGGGTCGGAATCCCGAAGGGTCACACAAAATGAATGGGTACAAGAGTGGCAAGTTCGATTACAAAAATCACAATTTATTTGGTGCCAATAAGTACAACAAGCGCATGAGCACAACGACAGCAATACAAAGCAGGTACACCCATCATGATGTCGCAGGAGGCGATTATTAACCAGGGCTGAATCGAAATACATTTAACGGGCGGTCCCCATCGACAGACTGTCGGCCAATGCGAGCGAAAAACAATTAAATGCAAAGGAGTTGACACGTGATTTACTGCACTAGTAGCCGAAGCACCCAGCACGTATGACTCACAATAAAAAAGGTTAAAACGCAAACTGAAAACTTACCGTACGCATCGTAGCCGGCGGAGTGTCAATGAGGGAGCGGCCAGAACTAGCCCAGTCGAAGGCGGCGGCGAGACTGCCCGGAGTTAGCTTGCTCGAGAGGCGGAAGGCCAGCCGAGCGTCACAGGTAGGGGAAGGGATGGAAGAGGGGAAGAAGGGAGGGAGCACGAAGACAGCCGACGGGACCCGAAAGTGTCCGAAGTAGTCAACGACGACGACAGTTCACAGCTTACACTGGCCGCCACACACACGAGCACATAAGTTCCAAAAAATATGGCTGGGCGAAATAACACAATAGATTCCTTTGTCAAGGAGCTCATTACAGGCTAAGTTCAGTGCATAACCGAACCCCCAGTTCAACTTAAAAGCCAATTATGAAATAATCCATGAGTTGGCATTGTTCTTGTACTTCCATGGAAAATTTTTCAGAGCCTTAAAACAATGCTTCTGATACTTGGCCTTAAATATTAGCTCTAGTTTTTCTGATAAATGGTCAGCTTAGATTAAAATATCGTGATTATTTTCATAAAACTCTCACAAGCATTAAACTTTGTATATTTACAGGTGCATTGCATTCACACCACCATTATTTTTCTTAAATATATTGTGTTTGGCTGCATTTTGTTCTTGCTCATTATTACATGTTAGAGTAGATCGTTTACTATTTCATACTATTTACTAGATGCCATGCTCTTGCTGTTGTTTGTTATTTGTTAATATTTTACTTTGCTTCTATTTTTTATTATTGTTATTCATGAACTTGTTTATGTACCTCTCCAGGCCACGTGCCTAAATAACCAAAAATCATGGACTTTTGTGAACAATCTCAGAGGAGTAACATATTTGTATAATAACCTTGATATTTCATGTTTCAATTATTATTTTAATTCTTTTTCCACGTAAACTGTGGACTACTTACATCTAGCTAGATGGGGATATTTTTGCTGTTGTAAGTTGTTTTGCTGCCAGTAACTTTAACTCACATTCGCACCCTTTTGACTTGATTGAGTCTTGGACGAACTCACAATCCATGCTTCTTACTACAGAAAAATCTTTTTTTTAACACCATTCAAGGGATCCTGCAAAAATTGTGTAAATAGCAGGAAAGTGTAAAAAGTGGAAATGCAGAAAAAGACTTTTAATAATACTAAGTTGTATTAATTTAACATTTATATAGCTATTAAAAATTTAAACAAACAATTTTCCCAGAAAATAAACTTCCAAGCATGTAAAGCCACACCCAATAATTATATTTCATTTAAAAAAAATTCAGAGTAGAAAAATACAGTAAGTGGTAAGTAAGGCTTTGAACAACCACTGACCAATAAACAAGGCTGTGTCTTGTTTTTTTTTTTTAAAGCAGTTGAACCAACGAACAAAAATGTTCAATTTCCAGTTTTCTGACTATGACTTTTGCTGTTTCCGGCGATAAAAGATCGTTAATTGGTACATATGTACTCTGGCACCCACACATCACTCATTAAAATAATCCTCAGCTGGCTGGTCGTAATTTGACACGGGAACACATTTACATTTTTTCCGCAAACGGCACATACGTCACAGAACTCTGTTCAACAATTTAAAAATTTTTACGATTTATTTTTTTGCGGGAATTGGCATAACCAAGAAATAGACATGCCACAGTACTATGTTTTTAATTAACTGGAAATGCTAGGCTTATAGCTTTGTAGACATTTTAGTGAATGCCATTACAAAAGTCCACTTTGAATAAATGGGAAATTAAAATGCCACTTTACATTAATAATAATCTAATGTTACAAAAATGATAACCATAACATTAACTTCACATTACCAGAGCTTGTAAAAAAATCAACCATAGATACGTGTATACCGATAAATGCAATTGTGAGTGCTAGTGTGCGAGCCACACTGTCGCATGAACTAGAGTAACTTTGAGTAAGTTGCGACCAGCCAGTTGTGCTATTAAGTGAATGAGAGCGTCTCAGTGCAACTTTGTACAAGTTGCGACCAGCCAGTGGCACAGTCATGTGAGCGAGAGCATCTCTGTGCAACTCCGTACAAGTTGTGACTGGCCATTGGCTCGGTCATGTGAACTTTCAATAGCAGGTCAACAAAATTGTGTCAATTGCCTAGTTCCAAATTGTAAAGTTGTATGCGTGCGGAACAGTTGATCACCTTGCCGTTAACATTGAAGTTTGCCGTAATTTTATACACATATCTGTTCTTGTCGCTCGTGTTCATAAAGTAAACAAACTTAAATAAAAAGTGTAAATAGCGGAAAATAGACATATTGAGTGTTTCTAACAACGGTAATGTTATACATAGAAAAAAATCTAGATAAAACTTGGCAGACAGAAATTGGTGTAATTAGCGAGAAAATGTAAAAAAACTGTAACAAAAACGGGGTTCTACTGTATGAGGTAGACTCTCTATGGCCGGAAGTATGGCTATCTTGGACCAGTAGTTCTGTTTCCGATTTGTGCCACGAGAAGTGATGTCCAGTATAGTGTGTTTCTAAGAATGTGTAGTCAAACTGAGGTAAACTTGTGACATATTTGCATCTATCAAATTGTAACTGCTGAATCGTTACTGTTCAGACATGTTTTAAAATTCAGTACGATCAGTGGAGATTTGGAATTGAGCGTTGTTTTATTTTCAATATCAGAAGTGCTAGAAATTCACCTTGATCCTTGGCAATATTTGTTCTGTTGAGGAATGCTACCTCAAAGCAGCTATATTTAATTTAGAAAGGAACATTGTGGCCCTGCACAACCAGACCTAACCCACGTATTTTTTCCTGATCTTACCCTACCAGGAGAGGCACTCTCTCCCAGAGCTCTGTAATCAGTATAGAAGTCAGTAAAAAAGTAGTGTTAAGACGGAAGCCTACATTTTTCTGCACATATATCTGTTGCAGTTTGATCTGCACATGCATGATAATGTTAACACCTTAGACGGAGCAGGGCTTTCTGTCTCTACCACAAGTGTTGAAACGTCTTTTGTTTTCATCCATCCTGAATCACTAGTAATAATAGTATTCCCTTTTCTATCCAGCAAGTGATACAGCAGTTTAGTATTTGTATCCTATTATCAAATCTAGGATTGGATCAATGTGATAGGAAATGGAAGAAAAGAGGAGATGGCTTATCTTCCGTGATCATGATCAACAATTGAGCTCTGTCTGAGTTGCATGGGCAAGTCAAACTGCAACGACAGATATGTGTGCAGGAAATACAGGCTGCGTTGCTCTGCTGTGTGTCAATGTTATCAGGGACTTCAATGTGAAAATTCTTACGAGAGCCATTAAACTTCAATCTGTTGACGAATAGTGGCTTAAGTGTCTAGCATCTGCGAAAATGTTAGTAACATTTACATATGTACCAGCTTACAATGATAATTTTTAACCCAGTTTTCAAATAAAACGAATTAATTTTTAAGTAAAACGAATTTTTCTTGCCCGTAGTAATATATGTATTCCAAATATTTTACAAACATTATTTTTCACTGTCCTGTTCAAGGGTAAATGGAATATGGTTGCGTTCGTGTTCCTTGGTCCGATACCTCCGTTAAACATTTCCGAAAGAAATTTTTTTGTAAACATAGTATCCATGTTGTTAAGCAACCTTACGTGGAGCAGTCAAACCAAACAAAATTCAAAACAAATACATATAACACAGTATGAAGCTTACCTGCCTGCTGCTTTCATGCTAGGAATGGCAATTCTTCTCAGAAACTTGAAAATGTCCGTGACATAATCAAAAATGATATTAATGTATTTGCTGATTCAGAAACATGGTTGCACCTTTCTTATCCTTCCTCATTTCTCATGATACCGGGTTATAAAATTATTTGATCAGACAGACAAGGGAACAGATCCGGTGGGGGCATCAACTTTTACGTAAGCGACAGATTGAATGTTAAGCAATTAGATATACAAACAATTGCTGGCATTGCAAGTAACACTAGGCTAGAATACCTTTGTATAGAAGTTGTACACAAACGTCAAAAACTTGCAGTAGGTGTGCTATAAAAACCACAAGATGTCTCATACAAAGAACTAGATCAACCTTAAAATGTTATGTAGTCCTTAGTTCATTTGTATGATAATATGATTAACTTAGGAGACTTTAATATTAATATGCTTGAACCTACTTCTGACGTCTAATATTTTAGTGATTTAATCTCATCATAAGGATTTAAACAGCTTGTATCGTCCCCAACCCGAATAACCTAGTTCAGTGAAACACTAATAGATTTAATACTGATTACGGATGATGGTAATATTTCCTACTGTGGCCAAAATAGTACTCTCGGGTTTACAGACTATCGTTAACTCTTTGTAGTCCAATTACGAAAACGCAAGTAAAACCATACAGAAATGTCAAATATTTCAACAGTGAAGCTTTTATTCAGGATTTATCAAATATATTGTGGACTGATGTCTTCACTACTGATACCTTAGATGAGCAAGTCTCTTTATTATTTGATGAGCATGTGCCCATTAAACACAGAAAGCCCAGAAAAAGACAGTCTCCATGGTTAACAACTGCTGTTCGCAGTAAAATTAAAGAAAGAGACAGAGCAAAGAAAAACTTGAGAGCCTCAAAACAGCCACATGATTTTACAACTTTAAAAAAAACTACGCAACCGCAAAGTGAAACTGGAGTTCTTTAATGATTTAGCGTACGTACACTGCCGGGATATAAAAATACTATAGAATTACTTAAAATATTTCCATGTCAAAGCGACTGTAAATAAATTTATTCCAGATTCACTCAAACAACCAAATGAATTAAACAACTTCTTTGTTTCCTATAGCACAACAGCAAGTTGTACCATATCTGATAGCAAATATATACTTGCTAATACAGTAACAGTGGCAACAGTATCAAAACATCAGCCGTACAGGTAGATAACATAGATGTAAACATGATTAAACTCTGCACCCCATACTGTATCCCTATAGTAGTACATATAATAAACCACTCTTTACAGTGTTCCATTTTCCACACTAACGGGAAAATAAAAAGTAATACCAATGAATGAAGTCAGTAATCCTACAGAACTTAAAGATCTCTGCCCAATAAGCATCTTATCTGTGATGTCAAAAATTATAGAAATGATCGTACATTACCATTTATCTGAATATTGACAAAAATAACTTACTTTACATCAGGAAGTCTGAATTCCAACCACTTCACTGCATAAACAGCATTATTAGATATTATAGATTTTGTTTACAAAGCCATGGACGAAGGGAAGGTAACATTTGTTATATTCCTTGATTTCACTAAAGCCTTCGATACCATAAACCATAAGCAACTGTTAGTAAAACTAGCGTTAGTAAAACTGCTTATTCTATCCGCCCCGGTGGACCAAATGCCTTATCTCGGCAAGCGAGGTAATGGAATGTAGATATATTTCAACATGAAAAATGATGCGAGAGTAACCAGACATGACTTACCGCAGTTACTTAATCTCAATGACTACTCTCCAGATGGCACTTGGAGCACAGTATGGAAGGTGGGAAATTCCGAAAGAGGTCATCAACATGGCAATCCATTAATCAATTTGTAGAGAATTCCAAAGAAATTAAGTATCTTCTAATTGAGGGGGGAAGGTTTATGTAACAATTCAGAATTGAAAAAAAATTAGACTTTTTGGGGCAGCAAGTTGGTTAAGGATATTGGTGAGCTGGCTGTTAAATAATGTTTTTACAGTAGCATGGGGTTTAGTAGGCTATCAGCTTGGTGCTACGAAGGTAGATGTGTGGGATTATTTATTATAATGTGAGGTAAGATTGCGTCATTGAAGTGTTTTGAGTGAGATAGCATGGGAACAGTGAAGGATAGAGAATAAGTTAATTCGGGGATGTACCGTGTTTGGAGGGCCGTAATTGGCCGAGAAAGTTACGTGTTACTCAGAAGAGTACCAGCATGTCGAGCATGGTTCTTTTATTCGAAACTGTGGTAACACTGATGTGTCGCTGGAAGGATGCTAGTGTCATGACGACTGCGCGAAAATGTGAGCATGGATTGTCATGTCATAACGCTTCTGTCAGAATTATTGCACCAAATGAACAGTGATTCCAAAGAGGAATATATGCAGAAGTTGGTACAAAATTTACTGTAGAGGCTTGTTATTTTTGTGTGTTGGAGAATCTGCTTTTAAGTTTTAGCCAATAGAAAACCTCTCTGAACAAAAATATTAAGCCGCTGTAACGAGAATGGTGAAGTTTGCACTTAACCTGTTAATCTATTTTTATTTACAAGTGAGTACATGTGAACATAACTGGAAGAAACTGTGGTCATGTGGTGATAATCTGTGGCAGTTGTACCCAGCACAAATATCCCTTCGGATCTCTCTTAATTATAATGCTCTACACAGGCTGCTCAGAACTCTCAATTCAAAATGTACTAATCCTGGCAATGTATACTTGTATAAATTTCTAGATTATGTTAAAAAGAACATGTTGACATCAAATTATACAATATACTAAAGGCGCCACTGGCGGAGTGATACATTGTGGCCATCGCCGGAAACTTTATAACGAGCGATTCCCAAAATTCAGGGCCCTTTGTCCGACCTCATGTGCTCCTCAGGCATCAACCTTTCACATGCCTGAGGCCATCCACAAAGATCAAACTTATACAAAACTGAACGTGTGAAGTACGTCCTATGACCTTTAAATTACATAAACAAGTTATGTACTTAGGTAAAATTCATGAAATACATAGCTGAACGAAATGAGACTTGTCTAAACTCTCTACGACAAAATTGACTTATCAATATTAATAAATTAATAATTATGAAAATTGATTAGTTACAAACAAATTTGTTTTAAAATTGATAGCTTCTTGCTTTAAGATGGCATTCTACAGCCTCGCAGGATAAAGTTCATCCACAGATCTTGATGTTAGAAATTACAGCTAAAAACGAATAAAGAAATTATTTAATTAAAAGGATAAAATATCAGTGAACAATCAGTGCACTTCAGCGGGCTCCCGCCGGGTTTTGAGTATTTTGAGTTTTTCTATTTCCTTTTAGGGGGGTTTCTTCTTCAATTTTGAGTTTTGGGGGGAGCCTTTTCGTCCTTCCCTCTTGTGAGTGACTTGTGGTTAGTGTGAAGGGAATTATATAGGAGTTGGGTTGCCCTGGTTGACGTTGCTGGCTGCCCCCCGCCCACCCCGCTCCTCTCCTCCACTGGCCATGGAGGAGAGCGGCCTGGAGTTGGGGGGAGGGGGGGAAGGCTAGTTCCGCCGACCGGCGGTAGGGGCGCGCGGGTGGAAGCGAGCGCTGCTCGCATCGGGGAGAAGGGCATTCTGACGCCTGCGTTCGATGGGAGAGGTGCCTGTACCGGAGAGTAGTCACGAAGAGTTTTTGTATCCTGTTGGTTGCCGATGTGCGTAAGACGCAACACGTCTTGCAATCGTACGTATCTACTTCCTACACTGCCCGAGGCGGTTGGTGAGTAAAATGGACAGGTTGATTTAGCTGGTGCAGCAGAGGCCCTAGCATACATTTGTCGGGCGCGCGACTTCGCACCGCGCGGCACCGCTGGAGGGGGATTAAGCTCTACGAGGTAGTAGCTCTGGTGTAACAGGAATTTCCTGTGACGTGGATGGGTTGCCAGGCTTTCTCCGTTACGGGAGTTAGACGAGAGTGGTAATCTTCGCATTTGACTATTGAGTTAATGTGTTTGTTGGCAGGGAGATTATGTTAGGAAGAATGGATGAGGGGCGTTTGGTGCGCAGAGGATAAATGGAGACTTGGTAATAGTATCTGCGTTACTATGGTGCTGTGACCTACCTTTGAAAGATGTATTTATAAGTATTGGTGCGTATTGGTAATTGTAATCGCGCTTGTTGCTTTGGGTATTCAAGCGTGTTATGGTCATTGTCAGTGTTTTGAAGTGATACACGTAAAACAAGGAAGTGACATTTTATGATATCGAGTGTAAAGAGTGTTGTAGCGAGTCGTGCATTCG
>PNEQ01126462.1:0-16225 GCA_003012365.1 Medauroidea extradentata
AGGGTGTACAGTCGTCGGCGGTACACAATAAAATCACCTTTCAGGACTACAAGAGAATTTTGACAGAAAGACAAACAATGCGGGTAAAAGTAAATAACATCAAATCACACCATCACGACCTGTACACGCAAACCATAAACAAAGTAGCTTTGTCTTGGCACGATGATAAAAGAATTATACTAGACGATGGCATCCATACAGTACCACATGGTTACCAGCAATAAGACTGTCAGAGCAAAAAAAACCATTGCCAGTCATTAGCAGCAGAACATCGTAGCCCAAGTGGGGATTACCGACCTTCAAAACGGTGTAGCTAAACAAATGTAATTGCAATCGTTGCAGAATGTTTTATTTTTCCTCTCCTTGCAACCGCTGTCCACACACCCACGCACTACAGTTACTAGAGGTAGTATTATCTCGCCTATCTTTGCACTTCCTCTGTCTATCCATCTGTACTCTTTCTCTGTGGCTGTCATCTTTCTTGCTAGATTCAACTCTCAAAAATAGGTTAACTATTTCCTTTTCTGCTTTGTAAAACGCCTATACAATATGTTGATTCTTTCCATCATATTGCATAGCTCCAGTCCCAAGCCTGGAGAGCTGCTATCAAGTTTGTGTAACAGCAATCTTGTGTGCGGTAAAGCTTGAGGGCATTGCTCTAACATCAAACACTGTGCTAGATTCAATTCTCAAAAATGGATTAGTTATTTCCTTTTCTGCTTTGTAAAACGCCTATACAATATGTTGGTTCTTTCCATCATATTGCATAGTTCCAGTCCCAAGCCTGGAGAGCTGCTATCAAGTTTGTGTAACAGCAATCTTGTGTGCGGTAAAGCTTGAGGGCATTGCAATGACATCATAAACATCAAAGACTGTGTAAGAATGAAAAAAATGTTAAAAAATATACCTTACAAACATAAAATAATAAAGCAATACATCCTCGAAGCCTAGCAGATGATGCGCAGCTAAAATTCTAAGTTAACAAAATTACTATCGATTGAGTAAACAATATGGACGGTGTGACACGAAAACAAAATGGCGGACATCATCCAAATGGTGGCATCGTCTGTCGGTGCCGAGAGAGAGAAAGAGAGAGAGGAGAGAGATAGAGGAGAGAGATAGAGGAGAGAGAGAGAGGAGAGAGAGAGACTGATGACATGGAAAGAGGGTGTCGCCTGTCGGAGCCGAGAGGGATGGCGTCGTCTGTCGGAGCCATGCTAGAAGGAATGACAGAGCGGGAAAATATGGAATGATAGAGCAGGACATTCAGACCCATGCTCTAGACTATTCTCGAAAGAATGACAGAGCCGGAAAAAAATGGATGCCAAAAAAACATTACCTAGATCATTCTCGAAGGAATGAGAGCGCAATGGGAGAAAAAAATTAAATGAATGACAGAGCAGGATAAAACTTAATACAAGACTATTCTCGAAAGAATGACAGAGCAGGAAAAACATGGAAGCCAAAGGATTATTCTCGAAGGAATGAGAGAGCATGAAGTAATGGAATGATAGAGCAGGAGAAAAAAATTAACAGAATGATAGAGCAGGAGAAAAAAATTAACAGAATGATAGAGCAGGAGAAAATTAAATACAAGACAAGATGGCGGACAAGATGGCCGACAAGATGGCGGCCGTGGCTCCGAGCTCCGACGCCACGCGCCACCAAAGTGCACCTACCAAACCCATCTACTCCCGAAAAATGACTTATTTACATTTCTAATGTTGCACATAAAACACACAGTGAATTATAAATGTGTTTAGGCAATGAAAACGTTAAATTCATTTGTCTGCCAATCCAACATTTTTAAAATATTTAAACATTTGGTCGAACGACTGATAAATACTTACAAGAACAAAAACCGAAATCGCTAATTTACTTGTACATTAGACAATACATGTAACTAATTTTACTAACCTTTAGTCATGAAATTGTTTTACTCTAATTTCCACATTACAAACTATTTTCTTAATGGAAATGTCACTGGTACTAATAACTATGACAAACATACCATCAAAACTAGAAAGCTCACCAATATGTGACACCAACTACTAAGAAATTATATTAGCCAGAAGATGAAAATGCCGTGATAACAATCCACTTGTTTGAAGACAATTCTGAAAACCATTTAAATCAACATAGGACTAACTTACACAACAAAAAATTTGAAAATTATAGGAATGTAAGAATAAACAATTTACAATTTTCAAACAAAAATTTTTGTGGCGCACCATAAAATTGCTGTTAAAGCACTATTACTGCTGAAATGTTTTATTTTGGCTCATTTCTAATAAAACTTTTTATCTATTTAGTGTTTTCTTTTTAATTTTACTGTACGTCACACCTGCTTGGTTCTGTGTTGGAACTAATTCATTCTGTAAGGTGGATGGGCACCTGGCCTCTATTTTTTTTTTCTTTAAAATTATACGTATACATGTGTTACTGCCTATTGTAGTGTGTTAAACGAAGAGTTAGCCTATTGTTAGTTTACCTGAGTTTTGCTTAAATTAGGACGATAAATGTGAATTTAACTATTTTGTTTTAAACTGCATATGAATATGTTCTTCTAGTGTATTGCTACACGTTATTCTTTTTTTTTTTTAGTACTATGTGGTCAGATTTTGTCTCGGTAAGTGTTAGTTGTGAAGATTAGATTTTTGAAGAGTATATTTTTTATTGTAAGTATATTGTTATTGTAACATCACACTAAATTTAAAGGAGCCATATCGAGTTTGGTATCAAACAAAGAAGCATCTAATTTCCTGAAGATTATCTAAATCACTTTATTTTGTGTTATGCACATGTTAAAGTTTACTAATGTTTATTTAAATTACAGTGTCTAAGGGGAAGTATGATCATTAGGGTAGCCGATAGACTGGTGCCGGCAAAGGCTGGACTGAAGGAAGCCTCGCCAAATATGGTCACAAATGTGCTGATTGGCTGAACGGCGACTCTGGAATTTTTGGAGTCTGGGGACGTCAAACAAGTAGTACCCGGGTGGGAGAAACTGTTTGTCTTCATTCGCAAGGAATTTTCTCTAATACCTAATGTCAAAAAGTTAAATATATTATAATCACTGTTTTGGTAACTCTCTAGGGAACTGACTGTACCTAAACTAAGGATTGTCAGCATCTAATTGTAAAGCAATGTAAAGATGACTAGCTGCGGGGCGGCGGAGTAATTTGTAAGGATGGTTTGGCATGAAGGAGTGTTTTGCCCTGGCTGAGGTATGATGGTAGCGACGCGCCGGGGTAGCAAAGTGTGGTGCCAGAGAGCACGAAATGTAAGTTGGTTGTTGAAAAGGACGTGACGATCATCTAGCTGGTGATTTCGAAAGGGGTTGGTGCGAGGCAGATGGAAGTGTAGTCGTCTCCGCCGAGTTTGGAACATTTCCGTTGATCGCACTAATAAAGACACTTGATTCTAGCGGTAACGGACACGGAGATTCGTATCAAGTGAGACTGGGCAGACTTTTTTTTTTGTTGTGCTGAATGCACTCCGTGAACATTTCATACGGAACTTCAGCTCGGGCTAAAAGCTAACTTGCGTCAACACACAGTTTTTTTTTTTTTTTTTTTTTTTTTTTAACTTTCAAATCAGTTTCCATGTCACGGTACCCTGCTCGTACCAACGACCACTTCGTTCAAGACTGGAAATGGAGAGACTGCAAACGCAGAGAATAGGAGAACTCTGCTTTCTTGGTAAAATTATATTTTTACCATCTCAAGTATTAAAATTGCTAAACTAACAAGTTTCTAAAACTATACTCCCAAAAGGTTTTATTTTAAATTGAATTTAAATAGTGACAAATATTATTGTTTGTATAGTTTTTAAAAATAGCTTTCAGTTGATGAAAAGTGGCCTTGTTGATGCAAAATATTTCAAAATTTAGTTTTTTTCTAATTGAAATAGTATTGTATGCTTGTTTTGGGCAGGTGATTCTGGATATGCTGCTGAACCATTGTTGCTGACTCCCATGTAACGAGCAGAGGATGGCACACCAGAGCAGTGCTATAAAGATGCACACTGCTCAGCACGCAACTGTATTGAAAGATGTTTAGGGGTGTTGAAAGCCAGGTGGCGCTGTTTAAGACGAGATCGTGTGCTACATTATTCACCTGTAGATGCCTGTAACATTGTGATTGCATGTGTGGTTCTCTATAACATAATGATCCACTATAGGTAAGTTACTTAACAGTAGGCATAAAACAGTTTTTCATGTATGGCCAATGAGGTATCGTTAGGCCCAATAAAATTACAATTGACTGATTATCGAGGGCGAAAGTAAAAATTTTAATGCAAAATTTTTACAAGTAAAAAATCCCTGATTTAATAATTTTGATGAAATGAAGATTGTTATTCTGACATTTCTTCTGCCATTACAGTAGTAGTTTTTACATGAGTTAATCAGACTACAATAATCTCTCCGTATTCGTGAACTCAGTATTTGAGAATTCACTTACTTGTGATATAGTAATATTTATTCAATATTCTCGTATTTGCAAACATACCATATCACTGTCATAGCTCGCTGCTACCCACAGTACATGTATCATTTCGCTGATAATTTTCCATGTACATACAACAATGACATACTGTATTTTTATATTGATGCCACATACACAGAGGTAGCACGCCGCTTGGTAACAAGACACGTTCTTCTTTTGTAGGGACCTGACTTCTGCATGTTAGAATCATACCGAACGAAGCAGTTAGTCAGCAGGTTTTTGTTGGGGTTCTCTCGTTTTCCAATTTTTTTCATTCTGTGGCTGCTAGATATTTACACCATGCCAGGCTATTGAGCACGGACCAAAATCGCTCACTCACTCTCTTGCACCAGTAACACTAGCTCGTAAGTGCTGTACGTTATTTCAAAATTGTCACTTTCTTTTTCAAAATGAAAAAAAAAAAACCTGTTTACTTCAAGTGTAATTTATGTGTACACACTCAGCCTCTTATGTTAGTTGTGTAATCATGAATTCTAGTGTTGTGCAGGCCAGACCTACAGGTTGTGTGCTTTTTCAATGTATTAATAGAATTGAATGATATTATTTATTTTTTGTTACTTGACAACATGTTACTGTTTGTATACAACATATAAGGAACATTTGTACATTATTTCCACAAAAACCTATGGGAAATAAGAATCTGGGAACCTAACTTAATTATTTCCATATATTTCACATCTCTGTATTCATAATTTCACCTTTTGCAGTTTTTTAGAAGAAATCCTCGCAGATATGAAGAGATCACTGTATGACTGCATTAAGTGTATTTCTCTCAAAAAAATTAATTGTTTGCGTGTGAAAATTATATAGAGAATAAGACTGGTTTGCTACCACTTGATCTCAGTACCCTAAAAACTGTGAGCAAATAAGTATTTTCAGACACAGACTGATATTTAATACTGTAATGTATGACAACATTTTTAACTTCTTAATGCAGAAAACGTTTTTTCCCACACAACATTGCAAAGGTGACAACCTCGTTGATTATAATGTAACACGCAATGTTTGTTATCAACACGGCTCTAGGGAGGCAGTGGACACGGTGCATATGAAGTATTTAAAATTAATGGTGTTTAAATGTTTTAAAGTATCATAGTTGGAAAAGGTCATATACCGAATATAGTCTGTACAGTATACTTTTGCCTCATTTTGAAAGTTCTCTTCTGAGAAAAAAGTCTGTAAACTGGATAGCAGAGTACCTGTTTTTCCAAAAAGTCAGGATGGTTTAAAAGTTAACACAATGGAGCTTTCTGGCATGTTTTTTAGAAGAGAAATGTCGAAATAAGGCAAACCTGTACTGTATAGGCTATAATTGCTAGTATTCAATGTAATAATTTTAAATAAAATGTACTGCTAGCACAATTTAAAACATTTCATGTGGCGCAATGTTAAACTCAGCACATTTAGAAGCTGATGGCACACATGTATTTTAACCCTGACAGGCTTCCAGTAGTTGAATAACTTCAGATGGAAGAGCCACTCCCAGTACCTTTGGAACATGGTGTGGATCTGCTTGCTGAAAGAGTGGTCAGAAACAACTCTATAAGACAGCATTCTGGTTAGAAGCCCAACTATAGCTTGTATTATAGGTAGTAGTAATTAAAGATCTTATAAAGTTGGAAAAACTCGAGCTGAGCTGAGATTGCACACTTTGACTTGGCTCTAAAGGCGGCCTTACACCGAGGAAACTCCGTGCGATATTTACCATGCAACTAGGACGCATGCGAGATGGCGCACATGGTTGCTCTATTCGCATGCGATTATATGGTAGAGTGCGATGAATCGCAAGTAGTTGCCAGAGACCCAGGGCAAGTGGGACTTTTTCACACATTGCATGCGACCAGAGACGAGTGCGGTGTTCGTCAGTATGACAGAAAAAGAGAAGGGGAAGAAGGAAACATGATATGAAAGTCTGAAGAAGTTTCAAGTACCGATCGCAGCCCGATTAGTCGCTTTACACGACAAGCGCGTTTCGGCTGTGATGGTATTCTACCCCACCACCACACGGGGATGGAAACATTGAAGAAACAAATCTTTACACCTCTGCAACTCTGTTGGACCCTCGTTTGAAAGACAAAGTTTTCACAAACAAAGAAAAACTGCTCAGTGCAAAAATTTTTCTTCAGAAATGAGCAGACCAAATTGTTCTCAAAAATCAATTCTGATGTTGAACAACAGCCTGCAAGAACTGCTGAAAGGCTACAGCATCCAATTCCCATTCAATGCGGAAACTATATTATGAAATAATGGACGAGCCTAGTTCACCAAATACAAGTGTTTCGGGAGCAGATGGAGTTGAAACCTACCTCCAAAAAACCACTTGTCCCTTCAAAAATAGACATATTGAAATACTGAGCAACAAGCAGAACCTACCCAGGCTAAGGACTCTTGCAAAAAAAATATTTAACAACTTCTGCAGCAACTGTATTTTCCGAGCGTCTCTTTAGTACTCCAGGCCTTACAGCTGATAAAAAAAAAAGAAATCGCTTGGACCTAGAAATAGTTAAAATGCTTTATTCCCTGCATCAAAATCTCAGAAAAGAATTTTGATATTTGCCTATGTTATTTGTAAGACTCTCAAAAATTGATTAGTGGATAATTGTATTCTCTACTGTATTTTGTGATATATTTTTTACATATCTAGGATATTTGGTTGTAGAGCATGCATTTTTAAAATTTAGGGAAATGTAGTCACTTGCTATTGTCATGTTTAATTCATTCTCAATTACTAGGTTAGTACAGTATTCTGATGCAAATTGATGATTTAATATTTTAGTACTTCGCAATTTTTTTGGATGTGTTTAATTTCGGTAAAGAAATGCCACTAATTTAATACAAGGTATCGAGGTTTGAAGAATATAGAATGGTATCGACATCGGAATCGAGAATCGGAATATACTGGTATCCTGATATTTCTATTTAAAATGCATATATGTACAAATTCAACAACTCTCTGAGATCTTCGTGATAACAATTTCGATGGCAACATCCATGTTTGCCAGTACTTCGGTGCCAGAGGGGAGATGGAGTATAGTATTGCTGACATGTCGCAGTTCGTTTGCGACATGCTCCCCATATGTAGAACACGCATCCAGTTTAAGAGTATCTTTCAGAATTGTGTACGCTTCCTCCACCCTTGGATTCGAAGTATTCACCTTTTTTCTCGGTGGAGCAAGGAGGGTTTCTAGTGTTACAGACATTATCAACAGCAGTATGTTGAGTGGATGTGGAGGGACCTTCAATGTCACTATCTGTACCTGTGTTGACATGCCTCTCTGTTTCTACGTGCTGCACCACCTGGAACATACGCATCAGTTGCTATAAATGTTACACAAAGTACATATCTATGGTTCAATTTCAGATTCCTGCGAGTGAAGAGGAGTGCAAAGACAGTAGCACAAGAGTTTTGGAGGAAATGGAACTATCCCCATTGTGTGGGAGCAGCAGATGGAAAACATGCCTGGATACAGTGCCCTGCAAACAGCAATGTCATTTCTTTAATTATAAAGGAACATTCAGTGTTTGTTAATAGCGGTAGTCAATGCAAACTACTGTTTCCGGTATGTGAACATTGTCTGCCAAGGTCGTGTTTCAGTCTTCCGCAATACTTATTTTATTACCAGTTACAGCGAAATCAGTTACACATTTCACCTCCAGTACCACTAATCGGTCGAGAAAAACCTTCTCCCTATGTCTTATTAGCTGATGATGCATTTCCCCTCACCTGTAACATCATGAAACCCTTTGCAGGCACTTTAGGACCTTCTACAGAAAGAATTTTCAATTACAGATTGTCTTGTGCACGAAGGGTCGCATTTGGATTACTGGCATCGGTGTTTCGTGTCTTCCAAAAGCCTTTACTCTTAAATGTAGAAAATGTCCAAGTGGTAACAACAGCAGCTGTATACCTGCACAATTTTCTCCGAAATAGTTCTGCATCACGAGCTGTGTATTCGCCACCGAGTTGATACAGAAGACACAGAACAAGGTACCATTATCGATGGTTATTGGAGAACGATTACAGCTGCAGATACAGGAATGACTGTTCTCGGAAGGATACCTCGCAAGTCCCCCTCCTGATACAAAGGCAATACGGGATGAATTCGAGAAATTTTCATGTCCCCTGTTGGTACAGTGGAATGGCAAGATAGGATGGGCTAGCATCCACACCATGTGTACTGCATATTCCACACTGTTGCTGTTTAGTGGACATAGTTCGAATACATTCACATCCAATGCCTTGTGTACATCCCTTATGATACTGTACGACCCTACCTGATGCACAGCTGTTAATACACATAAAAATATCAGTGCGCATATCGTCGTGCATTGTTATATGAAATGTGTATCAGTTTACTTACCTGACGAAAAACATAGCCTTGGTTCATCCACATCCATGACGAATGTCATTGCTTCATAGGCAAACCATTCCTTTGTTGGTACAAAGGCTGCACCACTTTTATTCAGTCATCTTCTTATGTTCACGATGAAACACTGTGCGCATATTTTTATTTTCTTTTTTAACTGCTCAACATCGACGCTGTACTTCAGTTCTAGTTGTGCTAAAACATCTTGTTTGATTTTGTTGTAGTTAGTCGCTTTGTCTGTTGTCCCACAACTCACTGTTTTCGTTTTCCCTGTAATCCTGAATAAAATTGAGTGAACTTCATTGTTAAACTCCATTTATTAATCTTAACCTCAATTAGTTATACTGACGAACACCGCACTCGTCTCTGGTCGCATGCAATGTGTGAAAAAGTCCCACTTGCCCTGGGTCTCTGGCAACTACTTGCGATTCATCGCACTCTACCATATAATCGCATGCGAATAGAGCAACCATGTGCGCAATCTCGCATGCGTCCTAGTTGCATGGTAGATATCACTCGGAGTTTCCTCGGTGTAAGGCCGCCTTTAGAGCCAAGTCAAAGTGTGCAATCTCAGCTCAGCTCGAGTTTTTCCAACTTCATAAGATCTTTAATTACTACTACCTATAATACAAGCTATAGTTGGGCTTCTAACCAGAATGCTGTCTTATTGAGTTGTTTCTGACCACTCTTTCAGCAGGCAGATCCACACCATGTTCCAAAGGTACCGGGAGTGGCTCTTCCATCTGAAATTCTTCAACTACTGGAAGCCTGTCAGGGTTAAAAAAAAACACGTGTGCCATCAGCTTCTAAATGTGCTGAGTTTAACATTGCCCATATAAGTGCCACATGAAATGTTTGCAATTGTGTCAGCTGTACATGTTATTTAAAATTAATACATTGAATATTAGCAATTATAGCCTATACAGTACTGGTTTACCATATTTCGACATTTCTCTTCTAAGAAACATGCCAGGAAGCCCTATTGTATTGACTTATAAGTCATCCTGACTTCTTGGAAAAACAGGTACTCTGCTGTCCTGTTTACAGAGTATATTCGGTATATGACCTTTTCCAAATATGATACATTGAAACATTCAAACACCATTAATTTTAAATACATTAAATGCACTGTGTCCACTGCCTCCCCAGAGCCGTGTTGAAAACAAAGATAGTGTGTGTTACATTATATTCAACGAGGTTGTCACATTTGTAATGATGTGTGGGAAAAAATGTTTTCTGCATTAAGAAGTGAAAAATGTGTTCATACATTAGAAAATTAAATATCAGTAAGTTTGTAATAGAGTATTCTGTGTCTGAAAATACTTATTTGCTAGTGGTAGCAAATAAGTCTATTATTCTCTGTATTATTTTCACATGCAAACAATTAAATTTTTTTAAAGAAATACACTTAATATAGTCTTACAGTGATATCTTCATATCTGCGAGGATTCATTCTAAAACCCCGCAAAAGGTGAAATTATGAATACAGAGATGTGAAATATAAGTAAATATTAAGTTAGGTTCCCAGATTCTTATTTCATATGAATTTTTGTGGAAATAACGTACACGTGTTCCTAGTGTGTTGTACAAAAACAGTAACATGTCATCAAGTAACAAAAAATAAATTAATTTCAGACAATCATGTTAATACATTGAAAAAGCCCACAACTAGTAGTTCTGACCTGCACAACACTAGAACTAATGATCACACAACTAACATAACAGGCTGAATGAGTACACATAAATTACAATTGTAGTAAAGAGGTTTTTGTTTTCCTTCAGTAAAAGTAAGTGGTAATTTTGAAATACCATACAGCACTTACGAGCTAGTGTTACTAGTGCAAGAGAGTGAGTGAGCGATTTTGGCCAGTGCTTAACAGCCTGTCATGAAGAAAAAATTAGAAAACGAGAGAACCCCAACAAAAACCTGCTTACTAACTGCTTACCTATAGTGGATCATTGTGTTATAGAGAACCACACATGCAATCACAATGTTACAGGCATCTACAGGTGAATAATGTAGCACATGATCTCGTCTTAAACAGCGCCACCTGGCTTTCAACACCCCAAAACATCTTTTAATACAGTTGCGTGCTGAGCAGTGTGCATCTTTATAGCACTTCCTTGGTGTGCCATCCTCTGCTCGTTACATGGGAGTCAGCAACAATGGTTCAGCAGCATATCCACAATCACCTGCCCAAAACAAGCATACAGTACTATTTAAATTAGAAAAAAACAAAATTTTGAAATCTTTTGCATCAACAAGGCCACTATTCGTCAACTGAAAGTTAGTTTTAAATAAAATACAAACAATATTTGTCACTATTTAAATACAATTTAAAATAAAACCTTTTGGGAGTATAGTTTTAGAAAGCTTGTTATTTTGGCAATTTTAATACTTGGGATGGTAAAAATATAATTTTACCGAGAATGCCAAATTATCCTATTCTCTGCATTCCCAGTCTCTCCGTTTCCAGTCTTGCTTCGCTGTTATGCCAAACGAAGTGGTCGTTGGTACGAGCTGGGTACCGTGCATTTACATTAAGTACCTTTAGGTCTCAGTCAGAAATCTGAAAATTATTCAAAAGTTAACCTATACTTGAGAATTATTAACGTAAAAAAATCAATACAAAATAAAATAAGAAAATAATAATCTTAAATTAAATTTGCACAATGAAGCCATTTTAAGAGCTTCTTTAAGTCTAAGGCAGTGTCCCAAATGGCACGTTTACTTACATGAACAAACTCAAGATCTTGTTTAACATAAATATTGAATGAGGTGGCGCAACTGTTAACATATTAGACTTGCATTCGGGAGGCTGGATTTGATCCCCAGTCCTGGCCATCCAATGGTTTTCTCTGCCAGGCAGGCAGAACCCTTAGCAGCCGTGGCTGATCTCTCTCCCAGTTCCTGCCATTGTGTCAAGTTGTTTCTCACCATCTCTAATGACTTCGCTGCAAAGAAAGACATAAAGCTTTCCAGGGGCCTGTCACTGCAGATGTGTCTGGCAAGCAAGCCATAATGGTGCAGACTGCAATCAGTCAACTGAATGGATGAATTGTTGAAATTAACTATGATGCAGAGTTAACGGAGCAATATGTTGACATAGACCAGTCAGCACCGGAATCTCGCCAATTGCAAACGCTGGCTGATGGACTTGTCTGACAGCATCATTAACAATTTATGTCGCAAAGTATGTGGTCTAGTGAGAGTTTTCGTTTGCTTTTAGCTAAACAAAAACATGTGAAATCCTATTAAGGAAATTATGATGTCGATGAATAACTAGTAGTCATTGTGTGTTGTTGAAGGAAAAAAAAGGGGTTACTATTGTAATGTTTTTATTCGTGTACTCAGTAAACAATTTCTGCAGCTGTGTTGTTGCCTTTGACCTTAGGAGAGGTTAAGTCATTGCATTTGCCTAAGGAGAAGTTACCAACACTTGCCTGCGTCTGAGTCCTACAGACGAAAAAATTAAAATTTGTAACTTAAGCAGCATAAATAGCATGGGTTATGGAGTCAAACTTACTTTTCCTCTAGAAAAAAAGTGGCTTTTCTCCCATCTGTTTTCTTCGTACCTTCTTTCCTCTGTTCTATAGCTAACGCTGTCGTCTTTTTCCGTTCGTTCATGCTATTTCTGCTTTGTGTCACACACATTGCGCACTTGTTGAATTATATTCTACTTTTTCATACGTTCGCTTCCACGGCTGTCGTATTTTTTCCCGCTTTGTGTTTACACGGGATATTTTATATTTCAGCGTTGTAAAACACCAATGCAGTATGAGACACTTTTAGGGCTTCAAACAAAAACGTTGAAAAAATATTTTCCAAATAAAATGTTGGAAACAGTGTTCGCTAGGATACTGCGTTCTTTCCGGATCCCAACGTCTCGGGCAACCATGCGCACGGTTGTTATAGCCAGCAATGATGATGGTAAAGTTGATGGCAACGCCATTGTTATTTCGAAACTCCAAAGTTAACAGAACTTTTGTGATTTTTTTTTTCAGTTAACTTATGAACCAGTTTTGATGGTACCATTCCATGATGTGAAATAATATATAAACTGATGCTCGAAAGTAAGCTAAAAAAACGGTTATATATATATATATATATATATATATATATATATATATATATATATATATATATATATATATAGTCTCTTGTTGCTATAATTTAACCTACACACTCAAAAAAGTATAATATTTTATGTTAGACAAAACTGCAATATTATTTCAGCAGGTAATCAAAAGAACACCTCAAATAAATTTACAACACAAATGGTTTTTCAAGCTGTACTACTGTGGACATACGCCATTGCAATATTATGTCGTCCAAGAAATCATAGGAAGAGACTAAGAAAGACAAACAACGAAATACGAAAAAAGAAAAAAAAACAAGCCGAGTTGGCTGTAGTCAACATATCTATAAACCAAAACAATAGAACATGAACGATCCCATAAGGAATTAGTCAACAACAAATAAAGGACAAATAATAATAATAATAAACAACCAAAAATAAAGTCGAAGTACAAAACAAACAAATGCGTAAAACCCAGGACGTCACAATTAAGACAGCACAGACAATACTGGAACGAATACAATAATACACACAAGACAGGATAACAACGACGACGTCACAGACAGCACACAACGATGAAGACACAAAAGAACACAGTAGATTTCCAAAGGCCGACTTTTCACGACGCTTCGGGAGCTGACATCTGCTCCCGTCTTCAGGTGAAGTAAAAGTGAAAACTGGAAAAAAATTGTACCGTATTTATAGCCTTCAACTCTGTTGATTCTCCTCTCTAAGGAGACTTGTGTTGGCAATTCTGTGGGTTCGGCTCTGTGATTTAATTTTACTGAGAGTGTGCATGTGGGAAACTGAACGATTCACGTCTAGGCCTGGTCTGTCCCCATTTCTATGAGGCCTACATCATTTTGGGTGTCTGTCTTTGAGGTGACGGAGGGGTCCTAGGCGTTGGGGCTGTAGAAGGCGACTCACTCTCCCCAGATTTCTTAAGATATATAAATCAAGATTTTGTTGGCATGTACAACTCTCCAGACTCTGCAGTTTGTACACTCACAACTGTAACTTAAGACATGCTATTCAGAATGACTGATAGCATTGACAAACTACGAGGCCATTGTTTTGATGGATCAGCCAATGTGTCAGGTCATTGGAATGATGTATAAAAATGTCTCACTGAAGAATTTTCTAAAATCAGTTTTGTACATTGCTCAAGCCAAGTTCTTGATCTTGCATTACAATATGCACACGTGGTTTACCATCATGCGCACAAAAATCTGATGCAATGAAGAACCTACACACCATCTTCCTGTTTGTCCTACACGATTGGCTATCAGAGTACATTCGTTTAAGAATTTTAGACAGAACTATGAATTTGTACAACTAACTCAGGCAGAAATCGTAAATAAAAATGCAGCAAACAAGAGACACATTAAAACATCTTCAAAAATGGAACCGTGTTTATAATTACAGGTCGAATAAACATTTGTACCTGTGTGAGCTGTTAGCAAAGATATTGCAATGTTTAGACATCTGTGCTGCGTGAGCTAATAAAGTTGTTGATTTACTTGCGCAGACTCTTTTGAAACTTATATCTGAAAAAGGCTTTCTAAAACTTACGAAGAAGCAGAAGAGCTTCCCAAAAAGTTACAAAGTACCCTCAACCAAAGACCCTCAGCCAGTTTCACACCCAAATAAAAATTAAGGTAAGGATTTTATGTAATCGAGGGCCACTTCATTAATGAGCTTAAAAGGGCCCTATTTCATAAATATTACTTGTTACAAGTTTATAAGCTATAAGTGTAAAGTCTACAAGTTACAAGTTAAGTGAACTGTGTTGCATAAAAGAAACTTGTGAGCTTGTAAAACATTTTCACAAGTCAGCTGTTTAGCGAACCGTTTGTTTACATAAAAGATGGAGAACGCACGAGTAGGCAAATATTAAAAACATACAGTGCTGCAAAAATAGAAGAAAAGAAATACTTTTTGTATGGACAGTTTAGTGATACACTTACGAAAAAAGACAAAAGTGATGCATTGAAGAAAATTTTTCAATATGCTGTCAGTACTGGAGCAGTCAATAAAGACTGCCTTGTACTATCCCTCCGTGAGATTGATGTGTTTTGACAACTAAATTGGGAAGAAATAAAAAGGTGGCAACAAGTGTATGAGTGGTAGGCCGTGTGTGAAAAGAGCATGAGCAGCTGTTTATTTTAACACCTAGCTTTAAAATGTGGGACACAGACGTTTCCTTTCAGCACGCCGATTTTTACATATTGGGCAGGTAGACGTCACATATGGTACTGCCGTTTGTAATGTTGGAACAGTTACCTTAAGTTATATCTACCATAGAAAAATACGATGGTTAGTGTTTTTCACAGCGAAAAAGCAGTAAGTCGACAGAGTTATTCCTGTGTGTACGAAAAAATGTGTTCACATATAACTTCCAATTACCATCCTTGTATAGTTTTATGCTAATTTAAGAGTACCTGGTACAACAAAGCACACACATAAATACCCTTCTCAGCAAGATGCCAACAATATCTATACAATTTTAGTACAACCTTTCCTTAAACATGATTTTTTTTTAGAATTCCCAAAAAAATATACACTCAATGGATAAGTAAGTTCCACACTAAAATATTGCCAAAAAACAATTTTCCTCTGATTATATATTTATCATATTAGTAACGATTACTTATATAACATATCACTAATATCACCATTTATAATTTATGCATGTCATGTTATAGTTACAAAAATCAAAACTACTGTACAACATATAACTCAGAAATTAATTAATAAAAAATACATTTGCAGTTAAGGCTCCCGACAGGCAACCGAGGAGTTGCTGTGCGGAAGGTTTAGCGTGCTGTTTTTGCACCCAGCTCGGTGGCGAGTTTGAGAACTAAACCGCCGCCCCTCTCTATCTCTCTCGGGCCCCCTCCACTCCGATAGTCGCCGCGGAGGCTCCACGCCCCTTCCTTTTCCGCCCTTCCACCCCCACGGTCTTCGTCTTTCCCTTGCGAAAGGTCTGTCCTTGAAACGAGTAGGGTTAGAGATGCGAGATGCGATAATTCACTTTCTGTCGGTCCACACTTCACGCTATACGCGCCAGCTATTTCGCACCCAGCGCAAGCCAATGCGAGTCCGAAACTAAACTCATCAGCAATCGAAAACCATTCAATCAAAAGACTTGAGAATTTTAACAGTGCAATAATGGACTGTCCTACCAATTATGGTGCACATAAATTTAATTCACTTAAATCATTTAACTCTGAAATTTGTTTTAAACAACGAATTGTTAGCATTCCATAGC
>PNEQ01126471.1:0-17344 GCA_003012365.1 Medauroidea extradentata
GCACACTTGTTTTCAACCCTGGGTTGTTAAAGTCTTGCACACTTGTTTGCAACCCTGGGATGTTAAAGTCCTGCACACTTGTTTTCAACCCTGGGGTGTTAAAGTCTTGCACACTTGTTTGCAACCCTGGGATGTAAAGGTTGCGCATAATTTTTCGTGATACTTAAATGTTGCTACCACGCACACTGTTCGCGACCCAGATGTTAATTCCGCGCGCTAATTAAACTTAGCTTACGATGGCATACAACTTCAAATTATTGTACTTGCTGAGAGAAATCCAATTAATAAAGTTAAAAAATATTTCGATTGATGTTGAAATGCAACCAACACAATGAATTAGATGAACATGTTAACTGATGCGACCCTATCATCTGCTCTGTTGATAAATACGTGTTACATTTTATATCGTACCAGAACAATACTCTACGCCCTTGTTTTAAGCTATGTTTATATAATTACATTTCTTATGTCATATTGTCAAATACGAGATAAAATGGCTAACTCGAGTGTCAAACAATAAGCTTTAGTTTTGCAACAACAGTTGGGTAGATTTTGAAATTCAAATAGTCTGTCGTTTGTATACTTAGCCTAATTTGTAACGTTTTGGTATTGATATATAGAGGCTGGGAAAATTCGCTGATTCACTGACCTGTAGGCTAGTCTGCAAGAATACCTGTATACTCGAGTAGACTATAGCAGCTCAATGGTTGTTCGGTGAGACATTCATACCACATTATAGAGTCTACATTTAGTTGTTACTTTATTATTGGCTCAAAGCTCTGCATGGTGTGTCATGTCACTCAAGAACCAATTGCTAAAGTGTCGTAAACTTACAGTTATTCGGATTATAACTTTCTCCAATGAGAAAGCGTGAATTTTTCAGGTCCGTGCTGATATAACATATTTATGTACACCACTGTACCTAAATGAACTTCTTTAATAACAGCAGTTTGATCAGATGGTGTAGTTATGCAGGCCTGCTATTGGCTCAGAGTCTCAGCAACAGTCATCCAATCGCAAAAATAATCAACGTGTACAGAAGTTTGACAGCTAACATCTCCTCAAATGAATTCACTAAATTTCCGGCTCTCTATATATGAGATTACTATAACCCACAAAAAATATCCGCCATTTCATCGTAGAATATCAATATTGAGTCTTGTTTTACGCCCTAAAGGCAGTGCACTGTACGCTTGCAACATATTTTTTGATGTGTCCTTCCGACGATACAGAGACTCGCAGTTATTCGCCAGTTTTGTGCCTTTCCGCGTCGTTTATTCTTCATTTTATTCTCATGGAGTTCACAGATTCTTGATTAGCCTCTGCGACGCTATATACATAACAAAATTTTAAAACTTTGGTTTGGTAACTGCCCGTAATTCATTTATAATACTGCAAGGTTTTACTTGCAAAAGTACAGAAATATTTAAAGTATTCCCGTGTCACATCGGACACTGCCCTTCAAATATATATCGACTCGCTGCGACTTAGTCGAAAGAGAAGATTAATGCTCACATAACTTAGTAAATATTGACAGTTCTTTCTGCGTGTTTCAAATGTTCGATGCAGTGTCAACTAAAATGTTCAGTTCTTCTTAAGGGGAATGAAAAGGTACAATAGTCAAACAAATGACTGGAATACTTAACCGAGGATGCAACATGAACTACTCGTCATAATTCGATGAAACTCTTTCGCCGAATAGAGTTTTCATTAGTGGACGTATATTTACGCAACGTAAGTCAGTAGTGCAGGTTTATCAGAAAAAATAAGGTCTGGAAATCATAAAATCTTTAAAATTACAAGACGTTCACTTTTGCAATCATTAATATTGTATCGAGAGTTCTATTAAAACAAATTTTGAAAAGGCAGATATTTTTTTTATGTAATTTTAGTATCCGAAAACATCTCGTGCAGATGTTTACAGAAAATGAAATTGTTATCAAATCAAAAGCATACATTTTTCTAATTCGGTTATTATAGAGCTGTGTATATTATTATACAGATTATTTAAGAAATGAAAGTTTCTCAATTTTATAAATGTGGTGTTATCAAGCACTCACTTATCTAAAAAAACAATATTTTTAATTTTGTACTTGCTAACAAAACGTACTACGAGCTTGAGCTAAGCAAACAGTCGTTCACTAATATAATACCAACTGGGCAAATAAATACGACCGAACTATGTTGAGTATTTAAGTTGCATCCCCGACTGATTATTCCAGTCATTCTCTCGACGGCTCACTAAATGACCACGAGATGCCTTATGTAAAATACAGTTCGTCTTCTTTGTGACTGGCGTTATATCACGTATCTAGTAAGTGTTCTGACAACTGTTAATATTTACTGGGTTCGTACGAGTGGTCACACCTCACGCCTCCCACCAAGGAGATCCGGGTTCGATTCCCGGCGGGGTTAGACTCCGGATTTTCGCATGTGGGAATCGTGCCGGACGATACCAATGGTCGGCGTATTTTCTCGGGGATCTCCAATATCCCTCGCCCCTTCATTCCGGTACTGCTCCACACTCACATCGTGTCACCCCCCTCCTCCTGGGCTAAAGACCTCTTCGCTTCGTGCAAAACAGCGTATACCCTCGTATCACGCAACGCAAGCAGGTCGAAAACCCCCCCAAACATTTCACTTGCCCTCCAGCGCCGTGTGAAGTGAAAAATAAAATTCCTCCTCACCACCCTCCTTTTTATTCGAAGTTTGGTCACGAACTGGCAATATTGCATACCAAAGTTGATGGAAGAGGTCGAGAAAGAGAGGGAAACGCCATGAAAGAAGAGAGGTGAGGCTGGAACGTAAGGGAAAAAAGTTTACTGGAAATGAAATGAGTTCGAGAAAGGCAGGATAGGGGGGAGGGGAGAGGGTTATTTCCCCTTTTAAAGCGGCCGTGTTTTCCTATTATGGGAGCGATCTTCCCTGGCTGATATCGAAACAGTTTCCTGCCAAGATGACTGCCGTGCTTTGGAAATATTCTCCCCTCGCTGAAGTGGGTTGCTGTACGTGGGGATATGATGTCTGCCTGGTTGGCAGCTGTATGTTAAACTCTGCTTGTCTTTGGTTTTTACAACCGTCGAGCTAACCTTCCCCGCCGAACGTCGGGAGAATTTTCAGTAAAAATATTTCTGCCGGAGTGAGACGGAGAGATTCTGGTATCACCTTAAGGAGCCTGCCTATCTGTGTAACGAGTTTCGATGGTTTCTTTTCTGTCGTAGATTATAAATGCATGTTAGAATTTTAAATCTACGAAAAGAGCTCTCACAGTTAAGGCCTCGCTGTTTAGTTTTGCAGTGGTTTCGAAAATATTTTTTCTAGTGCAAATTAATGCACATATCAAAAATCATTCTTACAGTTTTAACACTTATGTATCATCGTTTGTATCTGAATTTTCTGTTGCAATACACCTAACAGATGTTTATATTTTTGCCCCAGAAATATCACATATTTTGTTGTCAAAAAACCTTAAATGAAGCAAAAATTTTTTTGCTAACAAAACGGTAAATTATTTAAACAAATTATCTGATAAAATTGTGTATCGCATAACTATACACAGTCTCAATATTTTTTTTAAGCATTTGGTTTAAAAATATTTTAATTATTTGCAATTGTTTGAAATAAATGAAAGATCATGACCTTAAATATGTTGTAGTAAGTAACAGCTAGGCTGCTGTAAGCCTGTGTAGACGTGCACATGCCTTCATAATTGCACATAGACATGTTACAGAGGCTAGGGCAGCCAAGTAGTGACAGCATGCCAAAGTGCAACGTTGCCACATTTAAGGTGGCTGTCTTCCCGTACCGATGAGATATATGCAGCGTTTCGGCTGTCACAAGATAATTAGAATACTACTCAGAGCAGATAAGTGATATCTGCTTAGGAACAGCATTTAAGGAGCGGTACACGTGTGTAAACCCATTTCCAGTTCACTGGCCGCTGTGCACAGCAATTTTCTTCGCCATGTTTTTGTTTTCTGTTTATGCCAGATATTTTTTTACACACAAAATGTTACAAAATTTTGCTCTTATGAAATTTTTTTATCTCTTATACTTCTTGCGTAACGGCTTGTTAAAGTCAAAATTTGCTGGTTTCCGTTTTAAGGACTACACTAAAACCAACTGACATACCAAACTGAAAAAAAAAAAATTGATAGTGTGTAAAGACGTTGCAGGCTATAATTTCACATACATAAAAACCAAGTATAAATATTTTATATATAAATAAAAATATTGAAATTTAAAATAAAAATTTAAAAAATTCAATAATATTTAAAAATACAAAAATATTTTATATGTAGTTTACTATAGCTGAACGTGTAGCCTACAACAAAGTTATTCTCTGCGATTTTTTTTTTTTTTCAGTTGGTAAGTGAGTTGGTTTTAGTGTCGTCCTTAGAACGGAAACATGCAATATTTGGCTTGAACGAGCCGTTACGCAAAAAATATGCGAGATAAAAAAATAATAAAAATTAAATTTACTCACATTTTGTGTCTAAAACAAGAAAACAATATCTGGTACAAATGTTAAAATAAAAGCATGGTGAAAATTGCTGTATACCGAGCCCATAAAGTATATTTTCTATCTGTCGAATATGGTGTAAATGGCCGTTTATACGGTCTTTTTTAGTTATGTAAATCTTGACGCAGAATATTTTAAAACGTTTAGGCGTGAACTATACACATTTGTCTTTAACATTTCGTAATTAAATGTTAAGAGTCACCACTGGATGTCTCATAGAGGCTAGTTGTCGGCGAGAATACTGCATGCCAGTTCAATGACTTGTGCCTAGAGACTAGGGTGAACTGTTATACGCATGCTGTGTCGTCCTTACTGCTTACGTACTTTTAGACCTCAAAGACGATAAATACGTCTATCAAGGCGGCAGCCTTAAGATTCCCGTTTACTACTAAGTAGTCCATAAGAGAGAGCCTGCTTTAATTCTGTTAGAAAATCTCATTCACAATTTGAATTCATTTGAGGAATTTACTTATTACTTGGGTACAGCGGAGTTCTGTATTAAACGAAATCAGTTTCAAATACCAATGTTTGGCAGAAACGGCTAAGTTTGAAATGATTGACGTTCGACTCCAGATGATAAATTATTTAAATTCAGCTGAAATGTCTAAAAGCTACTAAAAGCCTTCCGGGCGTAGAAAATTTCTTTAACTACGCAGACTTAAAAAAACTGTTAAATTAATTTAAGGGGAATCCACGCATTTTAAAACCCGTGCAAAATAATTATTACATTGTAGCAGATTGCACGTTTCATATTTTTTTTAATGGTCTCATTTTTTATTCTCGTATTTCTTATTCCTCTTTCACAGTAATTAAAAAAACATCGAATTTGTGTTGAAAGAGCCTATCATTTTTTTAAACGTGCTAAAAGCTACTTCGCGTTGCATTATGTGCTAATTGTATTAGTTTGCAGTAAATTGAAAATTGTGAAACTAAACCGACTCTTGATAATTTGGCATAAATTGAGAATATTTCATAAACTGCAGCTTATTATTGTGTGATATACAACGTTGGTCGTAACAAATTTGTCTCTCGGTACGGATATGTAATTAACTCTTCTCTCTCTTTTTGTCACTCTCTCTTTCTCTCACTCTCTCTTTCTCAGGTACTTAGAATATGTGATAACTAATGATTAATGAAAAAACAACATCTACAGATGAAATATTTGTGTTCTTTTCAAGCCAATTTCTTTTTTAAGTAACTTTACCTTTCGCAAGTAACACATGCAGATAAATATTTAGTTAATATTACTGAAAGTGTTAAATTCAGTGTTCCAGTAGATATACAAGAGTCCAAACTGCGCGCGTCAAATCATCTCAGAATTTACTTAACTCCACAAATCATCCAAGAAAATTACCGAAGAGACTAATAAAATCTGTACGTGTGACTTTAGCGACATTAAATAACGATCAATATCGGATAAACAGGACAAGGGGAAATTACGAACTCACAAAGTTATTGTCTTGCATAGAGTTCTTAATAACTCAGTAAATGCTGTGTATTTGTACAAAGAGTTACACAGTTCCTACTACTACTACAGAACAAAATATTTGCAGTCTTTTACTACCTGTCTGCTACACATATTTTGATTTCAAAATCAGCTTACCTGCTCAACCCACAGATTCGTGGTCATTATCTGATTCTTCAGATTCTGTAAAAGAAAGAAACATCAATTGTAAGTAAACTTTCCACATCAAACAAACACCCATACAAAAATATTCACGAGAAATTACAAACTGCGGTAATGAATTTTATTTCTTTCTTGTAGAGACTGTCCTTAGAAAGTAAAATTAAGAAATATAATATGATATTCGTTACTACTGCTAGAGGCCTTAAGCAAAATAGTTACATTTTCAATCAACAAACAAAACTGTAAAATTAACTTTTTAATGAAGTCTGCAATTGGTGTAAAATATCGTTGCCTGCCCCAGAGAATCCTTCTGGCCAATTACAGAAGATAAGAACTAGAATGTCCAATGTTTTACAGTGCGCTCGTTCAATTCAGTGACCTTGTAAAAATGCCAACGAGATCACACATAATTAGATTTAATTGAAGTGTATTAAGATTTCGGATGGATATAAAATTGAGTTACTTTCACGATTGGATCATTGTTTATTAAAACCGTTCTTGAGAACTTTGAACCAGATAGAAACTTGCATAAAAACTTTCACCGACTCTACTTTCAGCTACCCATATTACTGATGGAAAAATTTCGGCAATATTTTGTTTCAGTGCACACCTACAGCTATGCTTCATGGCTATTGGCAGATTGTATTTTGTGCAGAGACGTATCACATTTGACTGCGTCAATGAGAACAAAGTTACTGCGGCGCCACACGTCTGTGAGTTGCGAGTAGAACCTGAACACGAGAGTGAAACATCTAGTCTCTGATCTTGTAGCAGAACCATAGATGTGTACTTTTTTTATTTATTTATTTAAATGTTTCAAAGAGCCGTAGTTCGGTACAGAAAATGCACAACATTAATTATCTTTAGAGGCGGATTGAAATGGAAGAATAGGTATTAACGGTATGGTCTAGTAAATTCAGATTACAATCAGTACAACATGATAGTATATACATAAATGAACAAGGTTACACAAGGCATTTCCTGTGAGGGAAGTTTCCCAGGATAAGGCTTTTTGATTCAAGTTACATAAGGGGTAGGATAGTAAAATAAGACACTGAAACAAATTGATGTCAAAATTCTTTTCACAAAAATCAGGGGTTCTACTTATTTGTCATCATTTGCAACACGTCACTTACTGGTTCAACGGCCTTTGAACTTACAACTGACAACAGGGTGTTGTGGAGTCAAGCAAGGAGGAATCAGGAACACACAAAACCTGGGTCTCTTCACATTACATACGAGAGTAAGATCCAGTTTTTCACCAAACTGTTGTACAAACCCAGACATTTCACAGGCCCAACAACCTGCCAGCTCAACTGTTCCCTAATTTTTTTTTTCAGACTGGTGTCAATAATTCAAAAGTTTTGAAAAATGTTGAGACAATGTGCAATCACACGATGAACAACGCCGTGGATACGTTTTTAAAAATAATGTACCATTCGTCAGCAAAAATATATATGTTGCTTAATTTTGACCTATTTCCACGACAAAAGAAATTTGGTACTTTGAGTGACGAAACCTAAACAAACCGTTCAGTACATAGCTACAAATAATTGAAATGCAAATTTTTACATGTGAGTGTCAAGACTATGGAGCAGAATTTCGATATCAGTATTAGGTAGCAATAAAAAAATATATTCGAAATCACTGCAGAACTATGAGACATGTCCTTAAGTAAACTCCCCGTCTTCTACTACACGTATATTGCTTGCTGCTCCCGTGAGTGACCAGTTGTACATCTGACAAAATAGTTCTAAAGTTAGGGAGTTCTTGCATGTTTTATATTGGGCCATTACTCTTAGGAAAGATTTTAAAAAAACCTATACGATCGCTAAAGCCACTCGTTTGTGCACTAAGTTGGAAACATAGCTTTATCTCAAACGATCTCGCGGAATATCCGTCCTTGATTATAAAGCGCATTTTTGGAATTTCGTATTAAAAGAATAAAAAGGCTACTATTCCTGGTCATAGTATAACGTAAAATGCATGCCAGTGACAACAAAGAGTGTTTTATTCAAAGCTTGTTTGAATCGTGTTCAAATGAACGAGAAGCGAGTGCAGCAGGCGATATTTTGTAAGATGTACTCGTCGCATGTCAAACGACTGTCTTTCTCTAGAGAGATGGTTGAAATATGGTTTCGTGCTCTGCTTGGACAATACGACGTTGCCTTTCCCGACGAGCGGTAGGCACATAAAGGTCAATAAAAATGTTTGTTTAAAGTGCGGGGACTGCGAATGACAGGTGTTCGATCGCATCCCGCCCCTACTGGGAGAAGAGATGACGTAACTGGCCCGGGATCTCACGAGCATTGTCGTAGCTTAGCGCTTGAAGGTCGGGCCGTTCTTCCAGAACAATCGCTAGAAACACTGACTTTAGGTGAAAAGAATTTGGCACCATCTTGTTGTCGTTTTGTCGCAAGGAGACCATTATGTTCATCTGTTTTTTTTTTTTTTTTTTTTCATTGTCTTACTGTCCGCATTTACTGTGTCATTTGTTTTTGTTCGCTTTCCTCAAGGTGTCTGTGTTTCTGCTGTGTCGTCTGCGTAATGTTTTTGTCGTTCATTTTGTTTTGTCTGTTTGTTGTTCTTACTTATTGACGGAATTCCTTTTGTAGAATAATCTGAGTTTTTTTTCCCTTATGTTTGTTTTTGGTGCTTGGGTGCTCGATTGTGTTACTTTCACGTAAATCACTGACTGTATTCCTCGTGGATTTGTATATGTTTACCTTTGTTTACCAGTTGCAAACAAAGTCATTTTGTTTGTTTACTTGTCTGTTTGTTTGTGTGTATTCTTTGGTTTTCTGTGAGACACAATTTGCTACAATGGCGGTTGTCCAAAATACTTCTTTAATTTAAATCTTGTTATGGTCTGTTCAATTTCGGAAAAAAATATTAAAGATGATTGCAATATACCTTATAGAAAAATGTATGTCAGTATTCTCTTTACCGTGAACATTCTTGAATGCCTTACGCGCACATCTGTAGCTATGCTTCGTGTTAAGTTATCGGATGATATTCACTGTCCGTGACTGACAGGTTTTACCAGCAAATCACAGACTTGTGTCGCAATAACCTTATTCCCATTGGCTTAATCAAATGAACTAAGGCCCTGCACAAATATAAACTGACAAGCGCCACGAAGTAGTGTTTTATAAGAGAACAAAAGGAAGTTGAAACAAAATAATGTTTTCAAAAAATCTGTGGTTCTAATCGTTGTGTTGAAGTTGGAAATGTACCCAGGTCGTCGTACGGTGTACGAGCTTCGGAATTTAGAAAGTTTATTCGAAAACTTCTCAACTTGCTCAAACGGGTGAAGAGAATTTGTCCAGGGTTTAACAGATGTGGAGTTAGCACTGGTGAGAGTTGACAGGTGAGAATGGAGCATCGCCGGAATGAAGTGGTGGGGGAAACTGGAGAGCACTGAAAAAACCCCGCTGACCAGCAGTATCGTGCAAAGTGCTTAAGTGTCTTCACGTGACAAAGACGCATAACTTCATATTTGTACGACATATTGTTAGTTTTATAGACATTACTTTTGACTATATTTTCCTCTTGTGAAACTTTTCTAGATCTCATAGTCTACCCATAGCGGCAGGTCAAAGTTAAAATTTGCAAATTACGGGAGCATGCTAATAACAAAAACCAACTGACTTACGCGAATGAAATAATTTACTCTGTGATAAGATAGTTTCGGTCATGTGCTAAAAGATTTAAAATCAGACAATGCAATTCCCTTGTATTTTTAAAAATAAAATTCTAAAAATAACAATTTTCTTCACATATGGCCTTTTTTTAATACAAAGGGATTTGGTCGGTAAAGTAATATTATCAACAGTCTTGGTGACAATGTTATTAACATGTTTATAAAATTCAAACATAACTATTGTTGCTAGAAAATGTTTTCAAGAAAATTTTGGTGACAAATGTTATTAATATTTTTCTGTATATATGAGCAAAATAAATAACATGATGTCAACAATTTTCAAGCAGTTTTGCGACACTGTTAATAAGTTTGTTGAGAACACGTGTTATTAGCAATGTTATCGTTGGTGTAAACTAAGCTTTGCGCTGATTGGTGGTACGCGTTTCCTCCATGTTTCTGGTGTGTGTGTGACCGAGCTTGGCATTGTACCAGCTAGTCTACTTCTGTATTTCTTAATACTCTGTGCTCTGAGAAGAATGAATGCGAGACGTAACTCGAGTGCTTAGACTGCTCTTAGCACGTACACTCTTTTTAGTCATGACACGAGGTTAACGTGGACAAGGCTACATTTTAGCTTAGGACGTTCTAACAGGAACCCGGGTGAAGTTTCCAAGCATCCAATTAATAACGATACCGTGAATTCTTTCATAATTTCGTACATTAGACAACGGCCATTCAATTATTTCAAACAATCGCAAGTAACTCAGATATGTTTTTACCAAATTATTTGAAAAATTTTGAAACTGTTTACAGTCACACGGTACACAATTTTACATGAGCGTATTGTTTTTTAAAATATTTTTCTATATTTTAGCAAAAAAATATTTTGCTTCATTGGCCTATTTTGACCAAGAAGTATGTGATATTTCAGGGACAAAAATCTAAATATCCGTTAGGTGTATTGCAACAAAAAAATTCAAATACAAGTGATTATGTATATGTTTTAAAACAGTAACAATTAATTTTTTATATTTATTTACTAATTTACGTTAAAAAAATATTTTCGAAAATCATTGCAGAACTGAAGTGGTACATTATTTTTAAGAATTGCAATTTTAAAGTTGACATTCAGAGAAGCTTGTAAGCTTTACTCCCATTTAGTTTACCTTACTGACAATTTGAGAACACTGTTTTAAATTAATTTTTTAGAAACTATCACCACGCACAATTGACACGCTCCTTCCAGACACATCCTGTAAAAGCCAACTGTACCAGATGTAATTAAGCTTGGTTGGTTTTTGTTTGTTTCTTGTAAAATACAACATTGTATGATAAACGGTCTTGTACACATAATTCGCTGTTATATGGTAAACCTTCACTGCTTCGTGATACCAAGACTTTGAACTTCGGTACCAGAAACTTCTTAAATATTTTAATTGTGGTTTTATGTGTGATATATTGGTCGCTTATTGTCGCAACTACACGTACCTGCTCTGTTGGAAACCTAGAGAACTATGTGTACAGATACTACCTAATTTTACGAAGCCCACAATGCGGTTTATAACGACTTTAATATATATCATGACATATAGTTGGTTTACCCTATTATTTACAGATTTCTAGTCACCCCTCACCAGCGCTTAAGACCTCGATGTTAAACGCTGATAAAAACCTCTTCACTCACTCACTCACAGAAATCTAAAAATCAACTTTCAGCTCTAACAGCACATCTGTAATAAAAGCAACTTTTGCTGTGTACAGTGTTTTTTATATCTAAATGTCCCACATTGGCTGCAGGTGTAGTGCGTGACCAGTTGTATATCATACAAGGCGAGGCACGGGTTACTTAAAATTTTCATAAAAGTTTACGACTAGTTCAGATTTTCACAAACAAAATTAATGAATATTTAAATGAACTAGAAGTCTCGTAGATCCTACATTTTGACAGCTTAATTTCCTGGTGTCTTATAATAAGAAAAGTTTAGCATAAATTTTTAAAATTATAACTGAACTGGTAAATGTATTCAAGTTCACGCCACACTTTAAACTGTGCTTCTATAATATTCTGTTGTGACCAATTTTTAGGGCTCTCAATTACGTCTAAATATATCTTACAATTTTCTTTGGTAACAAATTACTTACATGATTCATAACGCAGAAACAGATAATAAAATATACAAATTCACATAAAAACAGTACTAGTCTACAACACAATACTGAAAGATAAGTAATGTTGGAGGAACTATAGATATATTAAAGTTGAGACATCAACCCAGTTTGGCTGTTGGTAAAATTAGGTTGTTCCTAAAACCATTTGTTCCGTAGAAGTTACACTTATGTAGGAGAATCAAAGAACACATTAAAAAATTATTACATCTAAAAAAAAAGTTTTTAGAACAATTCAGATAGTGCCGTTAGCCAAATTTTAATAGAAATATGGTACGTAAAACAATGTTTTATATTGTGTAACACTTTCAAATTTGGCCGTCTTTAGCAGAAGACCAGAACCTTAAATGTGGCAACACTGCCTGGCACTACTTGGCTGCACTAGCCTCTGTAACGTGTCTGGGTGCAGCTTTAATGGCGTGTACACAGCTGAGGTTAATTCTACTACAGGTTAGATAGATCAATGTTATAAGTTTGGCACAGGGAAAATTTCTGCCACTTGAGCGCTGGTATCGCTAATGCACCAAACTGACCAATCACAGAGCTTTCCTGAATTTTGAGTTACAATAAGTTGATAATTTAAAACGCGAAATCGGTTTCTTTTTTCTTTAAAATTAAATTAAATGACTAATATACTTTCCAAGTTTATTTAAATTTCATTTCACTACGGTTTCGTATTTTTCTGGTACGTTAGCGATTGAAGCGAAACTAGTGGCAGAAATTTTCTCTGTGCCAAGCTCTCCCATAAGAAAACGTATTTTCTTTCTAGCCTGCAGTAGAATTAACCTTAACACAGCTACAATAACAACGGCAGCCAATGAACTACAAGAAGCAGTCACAGATGCAACGTTGCAACATTTAAGATTTAGGCCTTATAAACACGGCGATGCTTTGACGGTTAAAGAAGCGTTATTCAATGACTTCTCTTACCTGAACAAGTTTTAAGGTTGTTCAAGAGGCGACAAATCAAATTTTGATATTGGTATGAAATACTGTCTGCTGTTTATATGTTACATGAGTGTATATTTTGCTCTTGCAAAAAAAATTACTCCAGCCAATTTTCCCATAGTGGAATTTCAAAGGTAAAGTTTGCATGTTTTTACTTCACGCGAACTGCGAAAACTAATCAACATAATTAAATGAAATAATTCACTTTAAAACTGCATTTATCGGGCTACGCCTCTAGGTACATGAAAATCCATTACAAAATATTTTGTATTTTTAAAATAATTATTAAATAAAAAAAATTGCGAATGTCAGAACTTCTTTAAATTTTACATATTTCGTAATGGGTTTTATATACACGCAATCCGTACCCCATGTCATGATATTTCGCTATGAATTATTTCATTTCATAATGTTTATTTTCGCAGTGTACTTGAAGTAAAACAAGGCAAATTTTGACTTTGAAATGCCATTGTGGGAAAACTGGCTCAGATTTTTTTTTTTTTGTAAGAGGAAAACGTACTTCCACGTGACTTCTACAAAACTAACACTATTTCATACAAATCAAATTTTTTTATTTTTTTCCCTCATTGTAACGCCCTTAAGAGTGCGTAGTGCATAATTCAGTGTTAAAATCATTAGTTCAATATTACAGGTTTCTCGAAGCCAATCTGCAAAAATTAAAAAAAAAACAGCAACCCAGTTTTTACCAACTTTTTGACCAGAAATGTTTCTCGATCAAGGTATATCTGAAGAACAATCTCTGAAGCTGAAATCTCATACATGTAATTGCGACGCAAGAGACCTTACTTAACATATGCATAATTCTGGGTAAATGTTTCTTCGTAAATATGAGAAATATATCAAGGTTTGTTGTTTTGCAGGTTTTCTATATTGACTTCAAAAAAGTGTAGACCTCAATTGTAGAATTCAGCGCTTGTTTATCTACCACGCCCTCTTAAGACGCCTCGTGTGAGCGTGGCCTAAGTTGCAGATCTGTAGGGCCGCCTGTTCTGCTCGCGGGTGTAATAAAGCGCCAGAGCAGTTAGCAGGGGGTGTGGGGCAGTGGTTGACAGACGACAAGGGGGGCGTGGCCCACAACCACATACCAGGCACTTAACATTCTGCGTGGATTACGGTCCGCTGAAGGCACTCGCCACTACGACCAATCGATATCGCAGCCCGGCACATCCCCCCTGCCTCCCCCTCACCCTCACAGGCCGCGGGCAATAAGGGCGCATCTGCGGCGAGCCTCTCACAGCCAACCACAAGGCGACATTGCCTACTCTCAACAACACCCAGTCAGGTCAGCGGCTTATATAAGTACGGACCGCTAACTTTTGTTGACAACAAGATTGCACCAGCTGTTCCATGGTTCATGGCAGTGCCGTAAAACGGGGGGATAGAAACACTGGGTTCAATAGCAACCAAATTTTAGAGCCAATTTTTAGTATAAATTATTTTTTAAACACTGTGTTTACAGATATGCACGTTAACGCATAAGGTGTGAGGTAGGGATTGGTTTATAATTTTGTTTCTATTTATTCCTGTGTTGCTATTCACCCCGTTTACTGTAGGTCTTTGAGCAGAGGTGTAGCTCATTTGACAATACCAGTGAGTGAAGATGTGTCGGTTAGCGCTTAAAAGGAGTCTTTCGCGGTGTCGAATTTCCACCTTTGACGTGTGGGAACAGCGTAGCGATAAGAGCCAGTGTTCCACGCTTGACGAGAAGCATATCGCCTCTATTCGCAGCGCGCCAAACTGGCGTGCAAGGTTTCCCTTGTTGTCTTTTTACTGTGAAACTTAAAGCGGTGGCCCCAATATTTTGTTATTGAATAGTTTGAAGTAAAGACCAACGCATGCCTCTCGGTTTGTACTTTACGAATTCAGGTAATATTTTCGGAGTTACAACAGTCTAAAGAAAACCATTTTTAGCCATTTTGAGAGGCCTGAATATCATGTTTCGAAAAAGCGTGCTGCTTTTTTGAAAAAAATAGAAGCATGGTTTCAAGTGTGCTTTCTTTTCGTAGATTAACATAATATGAATAAGTTAAGTGGTTTCGCGTAAAAAAGAATACACGTGACACGCTGCAACGCCGTCCATGCGCCGGTCGAGGACTCCTCTTAACACATAGGTATTCAGCGGTGGTGAAGGGAGACATGAGGTGAGTATGAAGCAAGGCAGAAATGAGGAGACGGAGGAAACAGGATATCCCAGAGAAAACCCGCCGACCAACGGCATCGTTCGGCACGATTTCCACATGCGGAAATCCGGGGACCGACCCCGCCGGGAGTTGAACGCGGGTCGGATCGCCTTGGTGGGAGGCGAGTGGTCTAATCATTTGGCCACCACAGTTCTTGTGTAACGATGAGAATAAAGTTACTGTGATAGTACGTTGGTGATTTGAAAGTTCGAAGCCTAAGACTCTGAGAATAAATTAAATCCATTTATTAATCGTGAAGCATAACTGCAGGTGTGCAGGTAAGACATTGGAAAGAAATTGTACTGAAAATACATTCGCAAATACTTCCGCTCCCTTCCAATAAGGTAGAAAGTTATTCTGGGTTGGTCAATATTTTTAGTTTCAGCCGTTCAGAATTAACCGGACTTCAATTTTTATCTGTAGAACAAGACAAAAAGACGACGCTTGGATAAACTAGTTTTTCACACTACTCAGAGTAGAATGGTGTGAGCAGATAACACATCACTTCATGTGGAAGAGATGCTAATATAAGACATAACCGAAGAAGAGCAGTAACAGTAAGAACGCGGTGTTTAAAATATCGACTAATCTACACTACTCGAATATTCTATGATGCTCTCACTGCAGCAAGTTAAACATTTAACAAATGCATCAAATATGCAGACAAATTTTGAATACCCACAATTTGAAGATTATATACTGCACGAGGTCGTTTATTCAAAACCTTGCGACTGAGATTATCTGTCTTACTTCATCAAGTTTCTCTTTATAAACGTCCTACGGTGACCTGTAACATATTTTATTGGTAAGCAGTGAGGTAAAATAGAAACAATAATTATATACTACCTTCTCAGGGGCCTAGGAAATATCCTGTAAGGACGTCCCAAACTATCACTAAAACGGTGATACAGGCGTTAAAAATCGAAGTCATTCTAAATGAATTTACTCAATTATATTATTTTCAATCATCCGTACGGACAGATAGTTTTCGCAAAAATATTTTTGCCCCGCTTAGTTTAAATGTCTTGCATACATATATACACCCTTGTTTCGTGGTTATTGGCAGCGTGTGTACAGACCAATCTGAACAAGTACTCTGTGACACAATACATTCGTGATTAGCGGGTACAGTCCCAACAAGCTTTAATTTTAAAACATCCAATCATTGACCACGAAGAAACTCTGCAGGTACTGAAACAATGCGTGCCAAAATATTTGGAGAAACCTCCCTCCTGCCCGTGCATATAAGGTAATGTACTCGTGTCTTCGTTTAAAGTTTGATTAGAGCAATAACACAACTGTTTGTGCTGCCATCTATCTATGTATTATATATTGCTCCTCTTGAAGAGTATTGCTCTGAAACCTATCAGCAAATAAATAATAATGCTGAAGTGTTCTACTGGGTTAAGACCATACGGAGGAGAGCCAGATGCTAAATTTTATTTATCGAATGTCGGCAATAACTTCTGTTTAAAATATTTTGGCTAAGTATGGTAACGTTGAGACATAGAAGTTATTTGTGGTGAATTTTGAAGATCATAATAGTTTTATGTTCAGCTTATACTAGACTTGTAATCATTCTTGAAATATATACTATTATTCCCTTGCAGTGATTCTACGTGACAAATTATTGAAAGATTCCATTATAATTTATGCCAAGCAGTTTATCAAGAATATATCCTATGTACTGTCGAAGAGAAAAATTTAATAATAAAATATATTATATATACATAAGTAAATGAAAATTAAATATTTAAAAAATAAAGTTATATTAAAATAAACATAATGAAATAGAATACAACTTGAATAACTGTTATGACTAGAGACTAGAAATATTCGATGGTTCACTAACCTGTAGGCTTGCCTGCAAGAATATCTGTGTATTCAAGCTGATAATAGCTGATAATTAGCTGCTTTCTGATACAGTGATACTGTATAGGGCACGTTAAGGTATTTATTTTTAATGGCTCAGAGGCGTTCAGGGAATGTCACACATAAGTGGAGACACTGGAAATGGCGAAAATACTTAACATAGTCTCCAATAAACTGTAGTATCTCAATTGTGCCACGTGTGAACAGTTTTCTGTCAAATCACACACGTTCTGTGTTAAAACTGTACAGTCCTAATTGGGTCTGTTGAAGAGAGACACAGAGCTTCATATAAACTATAGCCAATATAAGTGCAAACCCTTCAGTGTTACACAGTATGTTGGAGCATAGCAAACAATCAACTTTTC
>PNEQ01126471.1:17444-60027 GCA_003012365.1 Medauroidea extradentata
AAAAAAAAAAAAAAAAAAAAAAAAATTCTAACCCCCCTTCCTCTTTCCCGCATGATGTGTGACATCGTTGTGTGGCCCAGTGTACAGTTTATGTCCTGGAAGGTTGAAGCCAGGTGCAAGTGTGGAATATTCAGCCGGCCAGGCAGGAAAAAAGGGAGGTGAGGGTTGCATCTATAGTATCTGCAGGCGGAAGTGAAGGTTGATCCGGAACACGGGAAGCTTTTAGCCCGCACTCAGCTCCTGCCGGAGAGAACAAGTGACACTCGATCGTCCTACTTCCTCTCTCCTCACTGCTACATTCCCCGCGGACCTCACACAACCCACCAGACCAACGTGGCAAAAAACAAATCCGTGTAAGTCTGCAGCGGTGGTGGAAATATCCGTCCGTCTATTTACGCTTTGTGGACATTAGGGCCGGAATCCTAACAACTCTACAAATAGCAAATTTACATCCGAAATATTTCACTAAATGAAGTAAGGTATTATTCACCGTCTTACAATAGAAGAGTTCCACTAAATATTAACCAACTTACCAGCTTTTTTCAGTGCTTTATTTTTTCGGAAACCATTCCATCATGATTCAGACGGAAATCACTAGTAATCACTGCATGTAAACAGACTTTCACTTACAGAGTGAATTTGGAAAGAAGCTATATTGATAAATTTCGTCCACACATCAATAACACAAATCATTAGTATTGCATCAACTTTTCTGTCCTGAGCGCTGCCAGGTTCGCTTGGGATAAAGAGCATATGTAATAAAATAAATGACTTGCATTAAATTTCTTAATTTATTGCAATCTCTATGTAAAGTACACAACCATTACGATTTTAATGTCTTTTGATCAAAATTTACAGTTACAGGTAATCTAACTAGAAGTTGAATTTACTTCTCTAGTATTTAATTTATAAACATCTCTCTCACTCACTATGTCCTCCGATCGCACACATCTATCATGAAATGTTCCAAAATGCTCGCTCACTACACTACAGTCCAACCTGTTTGTCCACTTTCTTACTTACTAATATCACTCCAAGAGTGTTACCGTCGTCCATACCTGCGTAGTTCTCATCGATCTGCTAGTTCCGCCTCGTTCCTCGCTGCCAAGTACATCGCAAACACCCACCGACTAAACACCACAAATACTTTTCTCTGCCCCCGACGATGTCCAGAATATTCTCAGAGATCGTCAACAATGCTGGTTGATGTAAGCTGAACGTTGTAGGTGTTGCGGTAACATTCGGTTACCTCCGAGCTGAATGTTTCTCCCGGATTACTGACAGGTTCATAGCCAATCAGAACGCCTGTGATATCAGCCAGGCCCGAGTGGCCCGCATCACCAGGGGTGGGTCGACGAAGGGCGGAGGAGGGGTGCAGTCCGCCGCCTCGTGGCTTGGGCTGTAGACAGTGAGCAAGGGAGGGGAAGGTGGCGTGGCTCGTCAGGTCACTCAGGTCAATGCCTTCGAGCGCGCTGACTCGTTACAATATCTAGTGCCACAGATTTGTAGTGAAAACAATTTTATACCAACTTGTTTTAATGACTTGAGTGCAAATTTTCAGCTCTGCTTGATGATTATTGGCAGCATGTCTTTGAGCAGAGGTATAATTTATTTTACTGCACCAATGATAACAAAGTTACTGCGACACAGTACATCTGTGGTTTGTAGGTAGAAGCCTAAGATTCTGAGAGTTAAAAAGTATCATCCCTGAAAATTAAGCAGAGCAGCAGTTGTGAACAGAGTTATTGATATAGCAAGGTGCAAAATTATTTTTGCCAAAAATCAGCGACTCTGTTCATAAGTCATGAAACCATAAAATGATTTTGATTAGCATGAGTTAGGTAGATAAATATTTCACGGACGTGGAAAGTTTAAAAATGAGTGAGATTTTTTTTTTACAATTTAGGTGGGAAAAACCCTTAAACAGGACTTTGAAGAAGTTAAATTTACAGTGAACAGCTAGCGTACTGTACGTTTCTAATTTGATATTTCTTTCCTAATTGCTCATATGGAAATATAATAAAAGATTTTATATTTTATAACATTTTATATTATTTAAATGAATGCATTTGTTGACTTAGCTTCTAGACTTTTTTTTTCATTTACGTTTTAAATATCAAGTGTTCAAAAAATTCTAACTTATACAGTTTATATTGGAAACATAAGCTTTCCAATTACATTTTTACGAAAAACGTTTTGGTGGGTAGTTTACCAACCATTAGTAAGTAAAATTGAAATTAAACGTACAGTACATTCCTTTATATTTTTTAGAAAATTTTTAGATTCTACTGTTGGCGTTTATTGCCTACAAGAATGCTTGAATTTCTATTAAATATTTGGTTATATCTGGAAGAACGTATTTAAATATACTAAGTAAAATTTACCTTCCATTTATTAATTAACATTACGATAGTTACGTTTCAGAAAGGAAGTATAAAAATTTTTTTAAACTGTATTGTGAATAATAATTTCTCGACAGAAGAATACACACAATCCTTTGGTAGAAATTTACTACGTACTGTATTATAGTTGTAGTGATTACTTCAGAAAGAATTAATTGATTTATTGTCCTTTATGTTATACAATTCATTGTAAATGAGGTAAAGTTATATACTGCATTTTACTAACGTCCCTTATTTCTAAATTTCATTATTGGATAGTTGGTTTTCATCCTTAAACAATTGTAGGTGGTAAATTATCATTTAATAATGTAAATTGATAAAACAAAAATCAAAAGTATGAAGTATAGAAAATATTTGTATTTTACATCTTTACGCTTTGCCGTTACATAATTGTTGATAACCTGTAATATCGTGATAAACATAAATGAGTGACGTAACATAGAATTACGGTTTTAACTTTTATGTAAGTTTCATTACTTTTTTGTTAAATAATTTAATTTTTTTCTACGCACGCTTTCAAAAGTAGTGTAAAACCGTTTACGTTTCGATTTCCACAGCGCTTATTTTTTAAACATAATTCTCTGTACTAGTTGTTTTTGATGTTATATGTTACAGTTACGGACGTTAATATTTTAAAACAGAAATTAACGCAGAACTTAACAAGCTCGTAACGCGCACTACTACTGATAATTTAACACTCACGATAAAATATGAATTCGCACTTATTGTTTTTGAAGTGTAATACTAATTGTGTAATTTAATTACGTTCAGAATTTAATAGAGCTACAGCTGTGAACGAGGCTACGAAATATCGTACTATTTTTATTTTATTTTCACTGTTCTGCGTGGTTACATTGCCTGTGAATTTTTCATTTTGTTGAGTAGTCCTCTTTCAACCGCGGTCCTACTGCCCACAGCGTCAACACGAGAGACAGCGGGGGTCCAATTAAATTACGAATTTAACACATCCTTTTGTGTTGCAACCGGCGGCCGTGGCAAAGAAAGAAAATTACTGTATTAAAAAACTTAAATGACATTTCTTTACAAGCCGGAGAATTTTACCGATTTAATTACTTATAATATTATCCTTAACATGTTGGAAGGTAGAATACACTTCCCTTTCACAAAAGACGTTGACCTGGAGTTATGTATACAGATATTTGACTGTAATTATGTGCATGCCTTTGCTTACGGCAGTATATAAATAATTTTAACCGTTCGTAGTTTTCATAACACTTGTTTGCCCCCACATATATTGAAGTTTTAAATAACCTTTTAAATATGCGTGTAGCATCAAACGACATATTTCATTCTACATTCGAACGTTATTTATGAACCATTCAGAGGCAGAGCTAGCTATAACTAACGTAAATTACGATCCAGCAATTTTTGGAAAATATATAGAGTGATCCAGACAGAAAGAGGTGGAAGAGTATAGTACTATGTTTCAATGTAGTATCTACTATTGCCACGTGGTTTCTCGCTATTTTCTCGTCCCAGTTTGACTAGGTCATTAAGGCTCCTAGTACATCACTGAATGATTTGTCATTGGTCTGTAAACAGTTAATATTATCGTTTAATCGTACTTCAAACGTTTAGGATACAACTGGATACAACATTGCAGAAAATATTTGTCCACAGAACATTTCCGCGAATCTTTAGAAATTTCTGTTTCCCTCTTTCTACCTCTATCTCTCTACCTCTCTCTATATACCTCTCTATCTCTCCCTATCTCTCTTTTTGTGCCTTTCTCCCTCTCTTTATATGTGTACTTCTCTCTCTCTCCCTCTCCCACTATATATATATATATACAGAGAGAGAAGAAAACTGTTTTTTATGGTGTCCACAAAATGTTTTGTCAATATAGACCTCACAAATATCCTATGTAGTGGATACAATTTTTTTGTAGTCACTGTAAAACTTAATTGGTAGTAGCAAACTTATTCTTTTCTTGAGGTTACCACAAAAATATTGGTTAGGACAAAGTAGTTTGCGGTGACCAGTAAATTCTTTTATTTTTATCAGTGATATGTGTGTCTATGTATATATACACATATATAACTGCATGCGCAGTAAATTATTGAGTAATTCTACTTCAGTTGAACTTGTGCGACAATATCTTGTATATTATAAAATGTTCCTTCCTCACTTCTTGCATACTACTGGTAAGATGGGGTATACTTGACCCTAACAGCGTCATAATAGTTTCACAGACAACTAAGTGTTTAATATTCATTGATTATCATATCTTGCTCAGAAAACACTCCACATTTACTGTCCGCAAACATTAATAGAAAACATATTGCAGCAGAAAAATTCTTCTTTTAAGTAGGTGACTGCTATTAGGTTTTGTTTCGTGAACCTTGTTTAGACAGTTTCAGCAGTACTAGCACTTTGGTGTTACAGTTTTTTCAACTGTGTAAAAACATTTTTTGAAGCAATACTTTCCTACTTACTTGGTTCAACGAAGTGCTGAATTCGTACTATCCCCGGCAATAATATTTTGACTTAAATTATCACAACCATAGTAAAAAATGTTACCAAATATCACAATTGCCTATAACAGGTGCAATGTAAATAAAGTGACACATAATTCCATGAGATATTTAAATGTTTGTTTCAATGGGAGTTTACAATTACAATTTATTGGTTTGTGGCGTATGTCCACAAAACAATAAATTCTAATTGAACCAGTCGTTTGAGTAACACCACGCGTCACTTTCAAGAAACAGCTGTTAAATAATGTAATACAAAAAATGTATAATTTGACGAACCTTCTAATTAAGATACTGTAATTTAAAAAATTGGTGTAGCTGTTACTTCTGTGTTCAGCGGTTAAGTTGCGTGATTTTGAGACTAAATGTGCATAAACCTACGCTGTAAAAAATGTGGCATGTGCTGTTTCTCAAGTGACTCATTCAATTGTATAATTCCATGACGTTAAAGAGAAGCAAATTACTCTCGTTTGTTTAGGGAAATATGATACATGCGCAGAAATTTTCCATGGACCAATTTGGGAGGATTCCTTTAGTTTGTACTGTTAAGCGATAGTTTTTTTTTTTTTTTTTTTTTTTTTTTTTTTTTTTTTTTTTTTTTTTTTTTTTTTTTTTTTTTTTTACCTTAAGCGAGAGTAGATATAAGAAAGATGCCTGGCACTTTTATTTAAAATAGTTTTTACCGCAATAGCTAATTTTCCAAAGCAAGGAATTGTACGGTTTCGGCTAAAAGTAAATTAATCAGACTTTCGTTAATTACAAAATTAGCTAAAACATTAATATTTACTGCCTTGGAAAAGCCAGCCAACATGAAGAAGACAATTTTAAACCAAACTGTCAGACATAATTTTGAAATCTGCTCTCGTTTTGGCGTAAAAAAATAATATCACTAAAAAAGTAGAAAGTAGAGAAGACTTAACCAAGAAACCAAAGTGTGGACGCACATGGAAAAAAAATACCTAATTTAATTTCTATAGCTACTGACTTATGAGAAATGAATTTTGCACCTACTTATGTTTCAATGCCTTATGTGCACGTCTGCAGCTCTGTTTCATGTTAATTGGTAAGGACCTTGTTTTTCGCGAAAATAATTTTGCCCCAGTTTGTTTCAGTGCCTTACGTGCAAATCTGCAATTCTGTTTCACGGTTATTGGCAGCGTGTCAATGTCTATCATTTGACTGAGCCAATTACAATAGCATTCTTGTAACACCACACACCTGTGATTTTCCGGTAGAATCCCAAGTCTCGTGACAGTTAAAATATCCAATCACTGACCACAAAGTGGGACTACTGGTGTGCACTTTAGAGTGAGTGGTAGATAAACGCTGAAAACATCAATAGATTTCCACGCTTTTTCCGAAGCCAATATGAATAAATTTCTCAATGACAATCCTAGGTAATGGTTGCCAACTTTATGAGTAAATATTTATCCAGAATCACGCGTGATGATCTCTTGCACCACAGTTAAATGCACAAGGTTCCGGCGTCAGAGATTGTGCCTCAGAAGTTCGTAACACTGGAAACAATTCTGTTCAAAACGTTGGCTAAAACTATTGTCTAGGATTGCTATTGTTTAATTTTCGCAAATTGGCTTCAAGAAACGTACAGTTATAGATTAATGCTTTTAGCGTTGAAGTATGTACCACGCCCTCTTAAGGCACCGAAACAAAGTGGGCCAAAATTCTTTTCGCGAAAAATAGGGGTCCCTAGTAATTAGCAGTGTGTCTGAGCTGAGGTATCGCTAATTTGACTGTACCGATGATAATAAAGTTACTTCGACACAATGCGTCAGTGATTTGTGCGTAGAAGAATAAGATGCTGAGCGTTAAAGACACCCAATCATTGCCCATGGAGCAAAGCTGAAGATGTTCACGTAACTCATTGAAACAACATAGAGCAAAACTATTTTCTCCAGGAATATTATACAGAACCTAATTATTGCTATTTGAAGTGATTCGCAACCTTCAGCGAGGACTCAATCCTTAAGCGACGTTGTGGGAGGACCAGCAGCCTAACAACGTCACTATAGCGGGTGTAAGGTGGTTGATCCAGGGGGGTGGGGGGTGGCAACAGATAAGGGGAGGATACTCTACTCTGGTTGCTCGTATTGTAGCGAGGCTGTGGGGCGGAAAAGGGAAGGGGTTGGTTTGTGTATATACCAGATGTTCTCTAGGACAAGGACTCCATTCGGCTCTGTCGATAACGAAGCTAGACATACCTCGCCGATCATAGCTGAAGTGCCGTTCGAGATACGCCCGTAAGATCATTTATAGTTTTAGTTTCGTATACGTTGCTAGTGAATATGATATAATATAACTAGGAACACCTGTCTTTATTTAAAACAATACTGTACGACTTTGTTTCAATGACTTATGTACACACCTGCAGTTCTGCTTCATGGTCAATGATTGTATTATTTTTACTCTCGCCGTCTCGGGATTCTCCCCTCAAGTCACAGACGCATTGTATCGTAGTAAATTTACTCTCATTTGTACAGTCAAATGAACGACACCTCTACTAAAATACACATTGCCAATAACCATGACGCACGGTTGCGTATGTGCGCATAAATTACTGAAACGAAGACGGTAAAAAATTCTTCTCGTAAAAAGTGTGTGGCCCCAATTATCCTATAATTAGAAATGATGGTACATCGCGAAAACAGTTTTTGCCAACATACCCTTCAAAACACTGTAGTTTCTTGCAACATACATGATTCGGTGATATACTTCGGACATAACGTAGCTGTGTGCATACCAGTAACAGGCATCAAATATTACGATATCAGGATTCTTATTGGCTCAGTCAAATAGGGCAACAAGCTAAAGCCAGTAATCTTCTTGTAAGCTGGACGTATAATGAAATCCAGCAAGCAGTCAAGATTTCCCGCGATAAACTACATATAATATAACATTTTATGTTCGCACCTATAATTTTCTTAAAGACATGTGTAGAGCCAGTGACTTTTGGTGAAAATAAGTCTGCAACAATTTGTTAAATGCCTTATGTGTACATCTCTTTCTCTACTTCATGGTCAGAGATTGGATGATTTTAATTTCCGGGGTCTTGGGGTCTTACCCGCAAATCACAGACGTGTGGTATAGCGGTAACATTGTTTTGGTTGGTGCAGTCAAATGAGCCACGAATCTGCCCTATTGTATTCTGCCAATAACCACGGACCAGAGTTGCAGGTGTGCACAAATGGCATTGAAACAAGTTGTTGCAAAATTCTTTACATCAGAAATCACTTTCTCTTGACATGTGTCAAGTGGGAGGTTGTTAAAGGCAGTCTCCGGCTCATAGGCGGTGTTGCCACGTCTAACAGGACGCGCGCACGGGGTTTGCCAAGTTTCCGAATTGTGACACTACATTTCTACACACATCACATTCATATATCGCATTATTTCACACAGCACAACCGTTCACTATACTGCTTGAAACATTCCTGCTGTACGTTGCAACTACGTATCTGTTCCACCACAGCAATCTGTTATTTTAAATGTCATTGTAATACTAATTTATAATGGCTTTATGCAAACAATTACGATTATCTTACATTTAAATAGATACGTTTCGTTCCTAAATACTCAGTGAAAAGAAATTCGAAAATTGTTGATGTTCGTTTGAGGACGTAATCTTTGGAGCTCTTGTAAAAATTAGTTACTTTCGACATCCGATGACAGTTTATTACACTCGTCCTTACGGATAGTAAATAGGGCAAATTTTCGCAAAAATAATTTTGCACAATCTTGTTTGAACGCAATACGTTCTTCATCATGGTTAGAGATGATAGTTTATCGCGAAAATGTTTTGTGCCAACATCCCCTTGAAACACTGCCGTTTCTTGCAGCATATTTGATTTGGTAATATACGTCTGACCCAACGTAACTCTCTGCAGACCAATAACAGGCACCAAATACTACAATAACTGTATTATTATAGGCTCAGTCAAATAGGAAAACCGCGCCACGTACACGACAAAGCCAGTAATCTTCTGGTGAGTTGAACGTGTGTTGAAACCCAACAAATAGTCAAGTTTTCCCGCGATAAACCATCATCTCCAATCATGACATATGTATGTAATGAGACGTCGTCAGTCTGAGTAAAGTTGTGATTTTTAAACGTTTGTTGCAATGGGAGTTTACAATTAGAATTTTACCCTTAGAATTCTTTGTCTAGTTAAAAAATAAAAAACTGACAGAATTCCTCTGGGATTGTTGTTTCCTCTGTTTTTTGTGTGTATTGTATGTGTGCCCTTCGTTCTTTTTTGTACTTTGTCATTCAACACAAGTTTGATAAGCAAAACTTGAGCAACGGTGTATGTCCACAAACCAATATATTCTAACAAACTAAAGTTACAGCAAGACCACACTTCTGTGATCTGCTGGCAAAACACCAAGACACTGAGAGTTGAAAACATCCAATTACCGACCATCAAGTACAAAGTTAGTGAAGAATCTTGCCAGGGCACTGGCGTATTGGACGGCAGAGAGGAAGTATTGGGAGCTGTATACAGAGTTCAGCAAACACTGAGTGACGAGGTGAGGACCAGAAGGCGAGAGACACGTGGCCAATAGCGTGCTGAAGAGTCGTGAGCTAGGAGGGGCCAATGATCGCCTCCGCCCTCTTCAGGCCCGGCATTCCACCGCAGATCTGCAGATAAGCGAGCCCATTCATGTCGTGACTTCTGAGGCAAGCCCCTTGGTCAACCCCCCAACCTCCCCCTGGGCTCGTAAATCTGACGAACACGAGCATTCCCACCCGCTCGTTCAAGACTCATTACCATCGCGTTCAGGTCAGGGGAGAGTCGACAGCCCAACTCCCCGGCCATCCAAATTACCGCGTTGTTTGAGGAACCCCTCAGTCTGCGCGGGTTGAACGCTGGGTAGTCTCTGAGGCGCCGCACGCACATTCTCGCGCTGCGGACTTCGGCTGGCACAAAGACAACAGTTGGCATTCCTGCACGCAGCAACTTACATGTCTTAAAAGGCAGAGTCACATGTTTACTTGTGGTTGTCTATTTTATTTTGATAAATTAAAGGTTCAATGAAATGGCAACGTTTCTTAATAGAAACCTTACATTTTACGATAAGGTGTGTATTAGTGGATTAAATTGGCACTATAGGATTGATTTACACTATAGACGGTTCAGGATAAAGTGAGCACTAAAAATAGCCCTGTAAAATTTCTATTTTCAGCCGATTCGTATCTTTCCGCGCGTAACGACTTAAGGGAAATGACTAACCTCTCTGGACACGTCACTTTATGTTTGCGCATGTAAGATAAATTGTGCAGTCGGTAGAAACCTTTATACTTTGATAAACAAAAATCGATTAACAATGTGAAATTCAAGCACGTAGATTTCAATTAATTTTACATTAGTATTGTTGAATTTAAGTAAGTAAATAAACGGAACCATTTTCGGCAAATCGCTACTAACCATACAATCAGTAAGGGAACTATTGTAAATGTTGAATAATATGCAGAATAGACTAGTGATAATTTTCAAGGTTTTAACTTTTAGTGCTCACTTTATTCCGGTCAATCTATAAATGACATTGTGAGAGATATTACCTAAAATTTTTAATTAGCTTAATTAATACGTAATTAGGCTTTAATAGTTCTAATAAATACAGTGTGCGTAGTAAAAGGTAATGAAATTAGCTAAGTCTCTATTAAAATATTTTCATATAAATCTTGCCGAACTCGGAGTCAGGAAGAAATTAAGTAAAAAACAGCATGATTGACATTAAGACCTGCGCTTGCAATTCGTTGCAGCGAGTTGCGATTATTCTTTTTCGACGAAACTACTAAAGGTGCATTATATTTGTATATCTACGAAAAGAACACACACTTCAAACTATGTCGCTATAGTTTCAAAAAATAGAAACGTTTATTTAAAACATAATTTTTGAGCCCCTCAAAATGGCCAAAAATGGGTTTTCCAGACTGCCGCGCTGTTAAAAATTTCCTTAAATTTCCGAATAATTTTACGGAAATGTCTGTTTAATTAACTGAAATATTATTTCGTAACACAGTTATACACAACTTCGTTACATTAATTAAACATATGCGAAATTGCGAGAAGAAACTTTAAAAAAATACGTTTTTTTGTGCCTGCATCCTAAAGAAGTTTCATACATATGCGAGTTTCCGTTAGTGAAGCTAGTTGCTTTCCGTAAATTAACGGACACTTCTGGAGAATTTTTTACCAGCTCTTCTCCGTAAAACAGCGAAAATTATTTTTAACATTGCGTATTTGTAAAAATAATATTTGGATTCGAAACCACTACTATAGAAATAAGCGTTTGACTTTGAACTATGCTAGCCACAAAAAATCATGTGGTCACCGCTTAAAGTCCCACAGGAAAAAAAATATAGTAAAGCACTGTACGCCAAATAAGTAGCTTGCGTGGAGAGCCGATAGTCAGAGGCACGAGTATTTCACGTATTCATCTGGCAACAGCCTAGACTTCTCAGTTCTATACGTGTACCGGCTGAAGCCGAATATCCATTGGCTTGTAACAGTACAAACGTGTAGCACGTGTTATCCCCACGACTTGTTTCCTTATATATAACTGACTTGCAGTCGTCAAATGTGTGTTAAAACAGCTCTCGTATATTCACAGAAGGAGGAGTGACGTTCAACCTGACCTAGAATCAATACGCGAAATAATCATGCATCTAGCGATAATGCATTACATACGTCGGTCAACGGCGACCTTGTCACTCCTGCCTCACACACACAAACGCAACCTATCTAGGGCGGCTCCTTAAGATCTATTTGGACTTTTGCTTATTTTATTCGTTTGAGGCATTGGAACGGGTAAAGCAATAAGACGACTCCAGTGCTTGCGTTAAACACCGCTTCGCCTTTAAACGCAGAGAACCAAACAAGCGTGCAGTGTTTTTTAGGAAGTGTTATTCAGTGGGATTTTGAACGGTGACCCTATTATTTTATTTGGGGAAAATACATGTTAATGTCCAAAGCAGGTCTATATAAATTGTTTTACGATTACAGCAGGTATTTTTTCAGCCATAGCAACGTCAAAAAGTCATGTTTGCCACTTTCGAGGAGCTGGCAAACGTGTTTTTTTTATAAGCGTAAGTTATTTTAAAAATGATACGGATATAGTCTGAGGATTGTCTTCTTTTCGTAGATAAACGCATTGTAAATACATTTAATAGTTAATCATGAAAAAAAAACCGTTTACATACCAAGCTACAGCGCAGCTCAAATACCAGGTCCAACTAACACTTAAACCTCGTGTACTCCGCCATATTTCTTGCACATGAAAGCAAATACTAGCTAGACTTCTAGCTTGTCTACTACAAAATTAATTGTTTTGTATACAAAACAAACTTTTTTGTAGAAGAAGGTGTACACCTTATGTACTTACTTATTTCACAGTTTCTGATGCACACCTAAACCAAAGGATTGAAGTTGTCAACAATATAATATACACATCATACAAACAAAAACAAGAATCAGTTGATTTCTAATATTTTCAATAGACAAGAACTTATTAAAATGATCTAATATGGTGTACAGTAACAACAACACACCTTTTTCTTGTATAGTACAGTAATAAACACTTTATTTTTCAAAGAATTCTCCTAAGGAATAAATAAGCATATTTGTCAACAAATATGATTTAAGTTGAGACTTAAAATGATTGTGGTCACAGAACTTTTAGTAAGTTTGTACTATTATGCTCCCTTTCATATAAGTTTGGATAGATCTGACAGCAACTTATGGGCAATAGTTTGTAATATTTTGTTATTTGTGTCACTAGACAATGCAAACTTTGCAGTACAACTGCTGAAATCGAGATCTCAGGTTTATTTCAGAGCTGAACTATGTCTTGCTTTGTACAACAAATCACAAAATACTGAAAATTATTGCCCATAAATTGCTGTAAAATTTATCCAAACTTATATGGAACAGAGTATAATTTTATACCCGTGTAATATGGATTTGTAGTAAATTGTTTGGTTCTATGTTAAATATCACGTATCTTATCTGCATTTCTTGTAGAAAATTGATGTAAATCACTAAATTTAAACAACTTTTATAACGTTCATGTAAAACATTATTGTTTTATACGTTTGCTTACCACAGTCACTATTTTGTATTTTTTAAAAAGTTGTCTAAAGTGACTTCCATATTCTTTGCCGCTGATTATTTTACAATTATTTTTTGTAAAATAAGTTTATTTTTCAGTTTGAGGAGTTCCCCAAGAATATAATGTCGTAGATAAATGTTGAGTGCAAGCTATAAAGTTGCATTTGGGGTATTGTGGTCATTTGTGCAATATTCACTGCGTCTGTTCCAAAAATAAACTACGAAGTGTGAAAATGGATAGTTTTGTCGATAGTAGATAATATCCCGTTTTAAGGGATTTGATTCAGGATCCGACTATATTCCTTCAATAGATTATTTTATTCAGCTAGACATTTTCTTATGATAGTGCAAAACTCATCTTAAACCAAGATATGTATAATGTTATTTGATGACTAATGTTACAGAAAATTTTTGGGTCTAGTTAGACGTGAAATTATTTACGAAAATATCCTGTGTCTATTTATTTAATGTCACAATTATTTTTAGTCCTATCAAATGAGGGTACATGAATTACGAAAAGTAACTTTGTAAAGGTAGGCTTTGAAATTAGCAAACAATCAACTTTCCCAGCAAAAAATTCTCTCTTTGTTCCATCCTCTTTCTTTCTGCCTCACTATGTGACCAATCAGTCCACTATTTTTAACGGTATTAATGTTTGTGTAATTTTTACTAACGTTATGGATGTATACAGTAGACTGTGGTATAGTAAAACATTTGACATGGCTGACATTTAAAATTAGAAATCAATGAATTCACTTCATTAATTTAGTTTATGTAATCGATCAATGTGAATTTCGCACAATGCACTTAGCCTACGTTTTATCCCATTAGACAAATTAAATTAGTGATATTATCGGTGAGAGAAGGGCAACCGATTATCTATAGATATAGCCACGATTTTATGGCGAGAAGATTTTTGCATCAAGTGGTTTCAGTGCCTTGTGCACACGTGGCTCTGCTTCGTGGTCAGTGATTGGACGGTTTAACTCTCGCTTGTCTTGAGGTTCTCCTGACAAATCAGAGACGTATGTTGTCACAACCACCTTATTATGATGGGCGCTGCCAAATGAGAGACCGTGTCTGAGCAAAAGGCGCGCTGCCAATAGTCGTGAAGCAGAACTGCCGATGTGCAGTAAGGCACTGAAACAAAATGTTGCAAAAATCTTTTCGCGACAAAATCGTGGCTCTATCTATAAATGTTTCGCAAAAGCAAATTCTATTAAGTTATGTTGATTTCCTCGAGTTTCTGTGAAGAGAGGTGCCTCGTTTCACAGCTCCAATCAGAACAACGCCACTTCAATGGAAAATAATGTAATCCACATGGATCGTCTCATGTAAGCTTTTACATCATTCAGTCACTGAAATATACGCGAGCTTAATTGTTTTTCCGCAAGGCAGAATAGTTTCGCAGAAGTATATTACCCGTATTGGTGTTATCAACAAAGTCATATTCCATATCCTGTTTCAATCAAATGTAACATAAGCGACCACAATCGAGGCAGCATGCATCACACGGACAGAAAAACATAACATAAATTTATCAGTACAATTTTTCGAGCAATCCAAATATGGATGAAAATATAAAATAAATAGTTATATAAACACACCGGCAGAGATGCACAGACATGATCACAAAATGCAGACTCACATTCTATGGACACATTTATAGAATAAACGAGAACGTACTCATAAAATGGACATTTGATGTAGTAAACAGTTCAATAAAGAACCAATTTGCTTAACGAGATAGAAGACAACCTAAAACGAGTAGAAATCAACAAGGAAACGGGAAATGAAAGAGGAAATTCAGAAGCTACAAAATGAACACTAAATTTTAAGTAAAAGAAAGGAAGAAACAGTGAAAATATGGACATAATAAAGAGAACAGAAACACAGCCAAATAATGAAGAGATTCTGGGATGAAGGACAGAAGAAGGAAACAAGAAAAAATTAAATTGAATGACCATGTAACATTCTACTTGAAAAAACTATCCGTAAAGGAAATAAACGTATAATAATAATTATAGTCACTGTTACAGCAAGCATTAATGCCGATGCTAATCCATAAAACGAGGAAAACATTTACTGAAATCCGAAGACATTTGTAAGTCAATGAAAGAAGAAATGAGCAATAGTAAACAAACAGTTTTTTGCCATTTTCCTGAGCAAGTATTTGAAACTGTTCGCACGCCTTAAACGAAATCTCTCGCACAGAAAATTAAGTCCCAAAATCACGGCGCGTCATACGCGGTTCATGAGGAATACGTCACGTTAACCAGTATGCTTTCAAATATTTCAAATACAATACGTGAGAATGTTCATTTTTTTTTTATTTTTGTATTAATTGAGTCACTGATGTTTTTGCGAAAAGAATTTCGTCCAACTTGTTTCTGTATCGTCCCAGCTCATACGTAACGCTGCTCACCAAATGGACATCGGAGTATAAACTCTATAAACAATGATATCTTTATACGTATAATGGTTAATTCTAAAACTGATGTGTTCTTATTTAAATGTCAATATGTGAATAGAAACCTATGCATGTCTGTAACCTAAATTAGCTTCTCTGATGATAGTGTGTTGGGCAGAATTGCAGGAAAGCTATTTGAAATTCGCCATCAGCTAGGGGCAGTAAATGACTCCTTGTAAGTGCATTAATCACACAGGCCGGCCGATGTTTCGCGTGATAACAACATATGCTCCTATCCTGCGATAGGCCAAAATAACTCATTGTCTAGGATGTTCTGGGGCGCGGCACATCCTCTTCTTATCTGCTATCGCTCTAATTACTGGCTGTTAAATAACGATTCATAACAATCTATTGTTAGCGTTCGTAGTTCCTGTGGTCCTTCCTTAGAAGGCCGATGATGATATAAAATTTCAGAAACAATATGCTAGGCTAACCTCGATGGATCTTTTTAAATTGTAAGAATAAAGGGATCTACTTTATATGGAACTTTTTTTGCAGATAATTGATTAAAAATAATGATTTCAAGTGAAATTTGTTAAGACTATTGCCACATTTAGTACCCTGCAAATTTTTATGTTAATTATATTATGCTTAAATTTAAAAGCTATTAATTTTTGGTAAAAATGCAACATAACGTTTCGATTATTTATCTGCAAATCTGCAGCTCTACTTCATTGTCAGTGATAAGATGTATCTACTCTCAGCATCTTAGACTTCTACCCACAAATCACAGACGTATTGTGTCACAGTTACGTTATTCTCGTTGGTAAAGTCAAAAGAGCTACAAATGTGCACGTTGGACGTTGAAACAGGTTGGTGCAGGATCATTGTCACAAAATATTAGTGGCTCTGACAACACGCTACACACTGTAGCAGCAGCCAATGAATAAGTATCTGAGGACAGAGTGTACACAGGATAATAGAGTACAACCGGGGCAGGTTTCTTGAACTGGGTAGGGCCGCGGTGGCCGGTGGTCAGACCTCTCGCCTCCCACCAAGGCGAGGGTTCGATTCCCGGTGAAGTCAGTCCCCGGATTTTTGCATGTGGGAATCGTGCCGGACGATGCCGCTGGTCTGCGTGTTTTCTCGGGGTCTGCTCCATACTCACCGTACATCACACCTCACCAGCGCTATAGACCTCGATGTTACGCGCCGACAAAAATCTCTCAGTCTCACTCTCACTTGCACCGAGGTCTCTACGTACACTCTAAATAAATAGCTTGTAGATAATATAGGAGCGCTAAAAAAGTAGATATGGTAGAATAGTTTCCCAAACATCCATGGTAGCATTCCTAAACCTTTTTTATAAGAACAGTCCAAATGTATTCTGAAGTTACCAGACTTGTATTGTAACAAATGTAAAAGTCTGCATATTTACAAGGCGGAAGTATGGTAACTGTCTCATACTGTGCTTGGTTAGTTACTTCCTAAATATTTTAAGGAAGATTTTTTTGCAGTGTATTGTAAGGGCGTCACTAGTAGTGAGTTGAGCTGTTCTTGCACGCACACGGAGATTACTGTTCACGATGTTACGAGGTCGAAAGCCTCTGCCGCGGATCTCATACAGGGTGTCCGGGCAACTTTTTCGGATTAAACCAGCACTCTCGCTGTTGGAAAGAGGTCGATTCTTGTAGCCCCGGGTACTTGTGGAGGAAGGCGTTGTGTTGGCATGGGGAGGGGAGGGGTTGAGTGACGTCACAGCTAATCACTTGCGGATCAACCCCGCGAGAGTGAGGGGTTGTCGATATCGCAGCTAACACTCGGGGGAGGTCGCCGGCAGAAGTAATAAACTCCTCTCTTGTGCCGAGCTTAGAGTACAGCGGGAGATTGCCACGCTAGCTGTTATCTGTGGAAGGCTATAATGGATTCCATCAAGACAAAAATAGAGGCAGTAGTATTTGACGGATTCATCTGGCAGCATCATAGACTTCTCAGTTGTATGCACGCACTGGCCAAGGTTAAACATTCAAAGTAAAGACAAATAAATTACCAAACAAGTTGTACATAAGTGTATGCAAATATCCCGTGTCCCTAAATATGGACGGTTTGATGTCTAACAGTAAATAATTTCCATTTATAATTTTGGTATTTATACAAATGATACTGTGAAAACTACAATGTGATAGTACTGCTTAGGTCACGTTCATATAAAAATTCCTGTGTTTTTTAAGGGTAAACTTGTAAGAATATAGTGATTTTTTTTTTTTTTTTTTTTTTTTTTTTTTTTTTTTTTTTTTTTTTTTTTTTTTTTTTTTTTTTTTTTTTTTTTTTTTTTTTTTTTTTTTTTTTTTTTTTTTTTTTTTTTGCATGTGGTCACAAGTATGGTACTAGTAGGGACCCTGATTTTTCGCGAAAAGAATTTTGCCCCACTTTGTTTCAGCGCCTTACGTGCAGATCTGCAGTTCTGCTTCGTGGTCAGTGATTGGATATTTTAACTCTCTCGAGCCTTGCTATTCTACCTGCAAATCACAGTCGTGAGTTGTTGCAGAGGCTTTATTGTAATTGGCTCAGTCAAATGATATACGGCTCATCACATAGACACGCTGCCAATAATCAGGAAGCAGAACTGCAGATGTGCTCGTAAGGCATTGAAACAAAGCGGGCAAAATAATTTTCGCGATAAACCAGGGTTCCTAGGTACTAGAAATCTGCAGCCGCGACAATGCTCATTTTCGTAAATAAAAAATAGGTTTTAGTGTAATGCCGAAATGAATAGGGCCTACAATAGCCTCTCAATCAAGCCTGCCGGAGCGTGACTTACACGAATTTATCGGGCAGCAGACTATAGCCTACTTCTTTGTCCTATACACAGACTGAACTAAAGCACAGAGAAAAACATTTGGTTGATTCAACCGTGTTTATGTTGGTATATGTCCAAACAAGCGCGTAACAGTTGAACCAACAAAATATTTGGTTGCCTGGCAGGTACAGTTATCCCAAAAGGATGGTTTAGTCCAGTTAAATATACATTTTATTAAGACAACAAAGCCTATACTGGGCACGTTTCATATGTTGTTCAGCCAAAAAAACTTTTGTTGAATCATATACAAACATTTTGGCCATATACAAACATACACGGTTGAATCAACTAAACCTTTTTCTCTTTTTTTAACAAAATAGATTGTACAGTACATTGATGTGGAACAGTTGAAACATGTAGCACGTTATATTCCCACGAATTAGTTAATTATTTACTACTGGCTCGTAGTTGTCAAAAACCTGCCACGACCGCAGTCTTACGTTAGCAGTGTGGTATAGTTCTTAACGTTAAACCATAACCGTCTTTAGAATGCCGTGGCCTTAGATCTGGCAACCCTGCCGGGAAGGGTCAATTTAACACTTGTGTTAGCGTTCCATAGGCAATGGCTTTGCCTGATTCGTTATTGTGCCCTACATATCGGCGAATCAGGGGAAGCCACAACCGTTGGTGAGACAAAATAAGTGTTAAAATAACCCTTCCTTGCAGGGTTGCTAGATCTAAGGCCGTGGCCTTCTACTAAAGACGGCTATGGTTAAACCCAACCTAGAATACATCTACTAAACTTCACGTGTTTATAATAATGTCAAAAAAGTGTTGGTACTTTAACTGGACCACAGTCAAAATTTCAACTCATTAGTTGAAAGTCGATCAGTAAAGAACGTCACATAGTTAGTGGGCGTGACCAAGTTTTGTGAGAGATTTATGATGAGTGGATATACACGTGACAGTGGTGGTTGTGTGTGATGTTGCCTATCTTCTGTCTAGTCTTCATATCTGAAAAAAATACTATGCAGTCCTCAAAGGGTAAAAATTATATCCGAACATTAAAGTATGCCATGTAAAAAGGCATTTGTGTTTCTCATTACTAACTCCAGCCTATTTGCATTAACACAGTTGATATCGTATTAATAGAAGATTAAATAAAAATTTAATTCTATGAAAGCTTAATCAAATGTATTTGGTCAAAACAAGTCTGTTCATTTACAAAAAATTCAATAAAAATGATTTGTTTTAACTTCAAAATCTTAACACGAGGTGTTTTCAGAATAACACTCAAGAATTACCTACATGTTTAAAAATGTGTAAGTTGTGTTTTAAGTGGTCTGGACTAAAGTCTTTCTGAAAATAAGTGCAGGTTTTCACCTACCTCTCAGGAGCAGACGGAGAAATAAACAGGAGAGAAGTAAAGAGAAATTCTAGTGGAACACCAATTCCATTACAACATAACGTTTCTCTATAGGCAAGCAATTTAAAATGCATTACCTTTTTTTTCAGTGAATCGTTTCTGGTCTTTGAGGATTTGAATTCTGAATGGCTTTGTGGCTCTTTCACCGAGATTAGCTGCCACAAATTATACTTTTTAATGACTTTCCGCAAGTAGTGATTACAGCTTCATATAAAATGTTGCCTTTTATTTGTTCTTCTTGTTTCGTTTTATTCGACATAAAGAATAAATCATACTTTCCAGCAGGGCAATCAAGCTGATGTGGGTAAATTTTTGCTTACAATGTTTTCTAAATTGAAATGTTAATGAGTAATTTACTTAATGGTTTGCTTTTGACACCTCCACAATAAAGAACTAACAAAAAAATATGTAATTGTTAATGAAACTGTGCGAGACGAAATGAGACAAAACAATTCGTTGCCGAATGACGTGCCCAATTATTACTTCCCGTTTTTAATTTTAGAGTTTTCATTGAGTCACCTGCGAACATATTGGATCGTTTCCCATCAATCTCATAAGAAAATATATAGTAATTAACAACACGTGCGGACTCAGCATTATTTTTAAAAATAACTATATAAGTAAATAATATACGCTAGAACTAAAATTTTAACTCCAAACTAAAAAATAAAAATAAGCCTTCTGTAATCAATAAACCATGGTGACTGGTAGGTTTATAACTAATTAAGTACCAGTAAAATGCTTAGTATTGGGTCAAATGGAAGTTAAATAATCTAAAAAACTAACGAGACACTTCATGAATAGTGTGCCTTTGTCAGTTGGACAGATAAGTACGAAACGTTTCAAAATATATTCATTGATTTACATACTATGACCAAGCCGTTTACTTGTTCAAAATAAAATAGTTGCTTATAAATTAAAAATGACTTACCTGAAAGCTTAATTACTTGCTCAAAATTAAGTGTTTGTTTAACAGTGAATTAAAAAGTATTTCTCTGACCCAACCAAACCTTACGCGTAACTATTTTCTTTCGCAACTTTAAAAAATTTACAACTCGATAGTTATTTTGCAATTCCCACTGCACAAAGCTTAATATCCATTCCTCTCAATTAACTGCAGCTGCATTTTGGTACAGACAACCACTGTAACAATTTTTGAATGTAAACAACAAATAAAAATGTAAAACCTATAAAAGTAAATATGTGTAAACGTCACGTGTTTAACGAGGCCAATTCAGACAAAATTGTTATGACAGTCACTATGTCACACATGATTTGACACACGGCTCAGCAGTAAATTTGTAAAATGATTAGAGATGATGGTAAATCACGAAAATATTTTGTGCGAGCACACCCTTGAAAATACTGTAGTTTATGGCAACACATATTATTGGGCGATGTACGTCTGACACAACGCAGCTGTCTGCAGACCAATAACAGGCATCAAATATTACAGTAGCGGGATTCTTATTGGCTCAGTCAAATAGGGCAACAGCTCCATGTACGAGGGAAAGCCAGCAGTCTTATGGTAAGCTGAATTGCGTTGAAACCCAGCAAACAGTCAAGTTTTCCCGCGATAAATCACAATTTCTAAGAAAGATTAAAAACAAAGCGTAATGAATTGTCAAACAATTATTTGGTTATACGACACAAATCATACAGTGTGAAGTAACAAAATAAGGACAGAAATGTATCTAAGCTAATTTTACACAAGAACACATTATACGCACGTGTGTGTATATATATATATATATATATATATATATATATATATATAGAACAGAGGAGGTGTCGTTCACTTCGATGTACCAATGAGAATAAAGTTACTGCGACATAATACGTCTGTGATTGGTGTATAGAAGCCTACGACGCTGAGAGTTCAAGGCATTCAACTGACAGCGAACCAGAGCTGCAGATGTACAGTTATGGACACAATAACTGGGCCAACTCGTGTCTAAGTCCCACGTCGAGTATGTTCGGCAGGCAGGCCTTCGCGCAGGCGACAAATGAGGGTGTGGCGTGACGTAACGGAAAGCGACGACTATGTACAACAAGGACACAAATCGTAATATAAAATTGTGGTTAACAAATTTTTATCCGCCTTTAGTAGGGAATATCCGAGGATAATATTTCATGTTCGTAAGCAGTGAGCAATGGAGAGTAGCAATAATGACGTTCTACGTTGATTGAAGCCTGTGTTGTTCAATGTTGTTCTTGTTGATATACATATTAATTTCATATTCAGCGTTTATTTTCGTTGTATCTGTTTTGTTCGTGTATTGTAACGGTTTGAGAAAAATTTTTAATTCGGAATTTTTTCGCCATTTTTCGCTTACTGAAACATGTATCTTATGTTGTCTTATTCCATTGTTCTGAAACAACTACAGTGCGTTGTCTCCGGACTTGTTTCGTAAATATTTCTGTATATTATTTTATAGGGCTATATTTTTTTCCAATTTTGTAATTATATTAACTTTATTCTGGCTAAGATATAACTATATTAATGTTATTTATCAACCAATATTTTATTTTATATATCCATCGGTAACATAATAAAGAAGTGTCCCTGTCGTAGGAGGAACGTTAAAAATTGGCGTTATTTTCTGCCAGAAACTGGACTCCAGCTGACTGCGTACTTGATAGACTTCACCCGTTGACCTACAATGTCTCAGAGAATGTTATTTACCAATATTGAAAGGTACCAGCAGGCTGACCAATCATGTATAAAGACACCACACACGTAAATTTCAACACATTGAAGGTTGCGACCAGCGTATCACAGATTGCTAGGGGCGGAATTTCGCCGATTCAACGAGCTGCGTGTTAGAATTCATTGTCCTTTGCATATTCAAGGCTCGTCTATTTGTTCATTGTCTGTTATTCCACCGAGTAGCAGGAGCGTGAGTACACATAGGATAGTGCATTCTAACATGCACGTCATTGAATCCACGAAATTTCCCGACCCCTACAGATTGCTTACTTACACGTACAAGGCATCGAAGCCTAGTGTGTCCCAAAATAATAATGTTAATATGGCAGGTCCCTACCCGTCGATAAATCACAGAACCGTGCGGGATTCCCAGAGGCAAACTTGGTGCGTGTATCAATGAAAGGTACGGACACTACGAAGAGACGCGATGTTCGGAGCCGACCTGCTCTGACATCACCTAACGAGACTCTAGGGCAGGTTCTCCTGGCACGGCGCCCAGCACTTAATTGGAAAGCGCCCCTGCTGGGAGGTCGGCTATGCCACCCGCCGCACACCTCTCCCTCTAGGTAATACCCTTAAGAGCGCTCCAGCATCCTCCACGCACGGTGGTCGTAAATCACCGCTGGGGAAATATTTCATGGGTTTTTGAACCTGCAGTAGGCGTCAGGCGGCTCCCCCCACCTCTGTCACCCTCTACAGTAGTTTGGAATTCCTCGTGACGCCCTGGTTGGATTTATACGGGAATTTCGGGAGATATAAGTGACAAAGTGAAGAGTGAAGCTGACACCCTAGACTGCCACTGAATCACAAACTTCTTCGTGAGGCGCGAGAGACCTCAAAATATAATATGAACTCTTCCGCGAAGTCCTCTAAATACCTGTGATGATGCCTACGCGCACCAAGAATCTCGGCAAAGGTGTCTCTCAAACACCAGTCAACCACCTCTCGTTCTTTCGTTTCGTTAGGCCCGGGAAATTTTCACTAAATAACTTGAGGTCAAACATGCTGGAAACGTGTTCTCATATGTGTAATGAAATATTGTGGATATACGCCATTATAGTAATAGAAAACTAAAAAAAAAAACAGTAATACAGGAAACTCAAGCCAATTTCCGTGTAGCAACACATACATATATAACAATACACAAAACCTCAGCAAGGAAGATTGTAAAATACACCAAAAACCTTAAGTTCAAAGCAAGTAACAAAACTATAAACCATTACGCACACTAACATCGCTTCTTTTAAAAAACGTGTGCACGACCAGAAGGCGGGGGCATTAAGGGTCATCCCTACATAGCCGAGACCCGAGCGAGCTTACGACGTACGTACACTGTGAGCGACAGCTGGACTTCTTCTCGTCCGTGGAGATACTCAGAGGGGCGGAAACCGTGAGGAGATATTAACCGGAGTAGGAGTATCTGTGAGTGTAGGAGATACAAAGGGACTGCAGCGCTAATCAGGGACAGAAAACATGAAAGCAACCTTCGCTTTCAGTCGGTTTTATCACAAAAATTATTTTCTATAAGGTGCTAATATATAAAATATATTCGCAACGAATGCGTTTGTGAAGCAGAAATCCTGTTTATAATCGTACTGATATCCCATTATCACAACTTCAACTCGAGTAACAATTATATGACTTCTGCCTTGGCTTCAAAAAGTTTACTGCAACATTATATATTATTTTTTAGAAATTAGGAGTTAACAAAGCATCTTGAAACTGTGCAAATGTATTAACTCGGAAAGCTTCTTAAACTAATTCAGTAAGAACGATAGACGTAGTGATAGTTTTTTTTTTTTTTTTCGTTTCAGTATTTTCGGAAGAAAGAGGACACGCAACGTACAGCTTTAAAAGCACGATTGACAGCAATGTTCATATATATATATTTTTAAAATTTTATATTTGTGTCAGATATTATTTATTTTTTGACATACATTCTGATTGAACTTGCTCTTATGAAAATTTTTTATCCATCATAGTTTTTTCATAATAGTTCGTTAAAGTAAAATATGCCTTTCACGGTTTTGAGAATGACACTTAAACCAACTGACAAACCAAACTGAAATAATTCACACTGAATAACAATAGCGTGAGTTACATGGACTCATATAAAAGAAAAAAAAAACAAATTCCATATATTTATGTAATTTAAATCTTCTAAATTCTATTATTTTTTTTCGTTTTTTTTTTTTTTTTAATACGAAACATTGTTATTTCTGTTTTTACACATGAGTCCTTGTAGCCTACTACATCATTATTCAATATCAATGGCGGCTCGAGGGTTGTTGCCAGGGAGGGCACAAGTTGTCGAGAACTGTACACAAGTGTGAACACACTGCCGTATACCAATGATCATGAAATATGTACTGTCTACTTATTGTGTTGTGACCAGTCAGTAATAAGCGGCACTTACATACCAGCGTGTCAGTGGCTGTAGCGCACAACACTGTATAGTTCTCTGCAACTTGTGTCCTACCTGCCAACAGCCTACGAGCCGCCAGTGTTCAGTGTGGATCAGTTCATTTCAGTAAGTATTAGTGTCGTTCTTAATACGTTACATACAAACTTTGACATGCTATTATAAAAATGTGTTATAGTCTTGATCGGAGACTTTCGTGGCCTGAGTCGTATGTATCTCGGTTTCTGAGTTGAGGCAACGTACGTCTGGAAAGCGAACAACGAACCTAACTTCAACACAGAGGTCGAGGTATATTAAACTATGACAGATAAAATTAATTCACAAGAGCAAAATAAGTCACCGTTTATGTCTTAAATTAGAAAAAAAATTAAAGTGAATTATGGAACTGACTGTTTACTGTGCCTTTAAAGAGGAGTGTAAGACAGTGATACTGTATTATCAGTTTTTTAGCCATTTTTTTTTTCTAAATTGTACTATCAAAATGTTCTCTTCGAGAAAGTGTACGATATATTCTGCTTGACTCAGACAATGACATCTTTAATTAATTTGTCAATCAGAATCATTGCAAGACAATAATAGGTTAATTTCCTATAATTCTTTTGCAATGACTTTGCATGATTAATTAACGGTATACTGTATTCTTATTTACGTCAGGCAGTTTACCAAGAACATATCCTATGCTTTGACGAATGCAAAATTTTGATAATAAAATTTTAACAAATATTATGGCCCAAAAACTGAAAAAACAATAAAATTGTCTAACACTCCCCCTTAACAATCCCTCTCCATACTCGTATGCTGTTACACAGTGCAGGCAACCTCACGAACAAGAATATTGCCGCAGATGGTTCGCGCGCTCCTCGCCAGATGGCGACCGTGTCGAATCCCGCGGGGAGATGCCCAGGCGGGCTAGCAGGCTCCAGAATGTTTTCCCCCGCTTTGCATAAGAACTTGCTTCGTTGCCGTCGTCTCGCACGCGAGCTGCTTTCTAAATATTACATGAGCCCCCGAGACAATGCGCCAGCCCATCTCCTACCTCCTCCCTCCTCCCAGAACTCTCTCACGAGACCTCCTAACATGCTGCAGCGTGTAAGGCGGCTGGACCTGGCACACCTTGCGAGCTAACCCAGAGAGGAAGACGAGTACTTGTCGAAGAAACCAAAGCTTCGGCAGCCATACTAGGCAAAAAATATACAGTGATGTTTGACTATTTTATTATACCTACTAGCGACCCGGGTAGAACTTAACATCTACAGCCAAGTATTTAAGTCTAGACATTGACATGCAGCACACGTATTATTATTAATTAATTAATTTCTAGGGGGAAAACGACACAAAATTAACAAAAAGCCAAAAAAAAAAAATCTGTTGGTCTGATTACTATTAAACTTCACATGATCATCCGCTGGACTAATCTGAAAATTGCCTGAAAATTTCGTCAAAATCGCTCCAGCCGTTTTGGAATCCATAGGGAACATGCATATCTACACACATCCATTTATATATATTAACAATTGTAGGTTTAATCGAAAGAGGCGAGTTGAGATAATGTAACAAGTAAATAATCAAAATAAACAAACAGAAAAATTTTGTAGGAAGTTTCCCTGTAAAATTATTTTGTGGTAGCTACAATATATTTTGTGGTGACAACTAGAGACCCGAAAATTTCGCGGGCTCATTACAGGACAAGTTACATTTTGAAGTCATGTCCGTACAAGTTACTTTTGTAATTGGTTCACTGGCTCTCAAACTTGTCCTAGAGGACTGTGAGATGCAGACAATACACAAGTATCTGAGGACACATTGTATACAGAACTGTGCAGTCCAGCCGGCTTGTCGTTGAACACGCGAAATTTACAGGTCTGTAGAGACATGCAAAATTCGCGTTATTTTCTAACAGCTGACTAGACTCCAAGTGACTAAATGCTCGTTCGAGGTCTCCCGCTGGCCGATGCTGTCGTGACTTACACGGTAGAGAGGCCAATCTCTGTAAAGACGGAACACACGTCAATGACAACACATACAATTTCGTGAACAATTGAATCACAGATTATGCTCTGTTATGTATATGAAAGTGAAGTTTAGTCTGCTACGAAAGGATAACGCGAATTTTGCATGTCTCTAGTGATAAATAAAGGTTTTGTGGTGACAACAAAATAACGTTTGCAGGGTGAATACACACAAAATATTTTGTAGCTGCCACAAAATATATTTTTTTTTTCATGCAGAGACCAGCGGTTTCCCCGAACGTAGGGACTGGCAAATTTCGCGAATTCAATGACCTACATGTTGGAGTCAAATATCCTATGCATACGCAAGCCCTGACAATTTGTCCGCTAGCTGCTATTAAATGAAACAGCTTACGATGAACGGATAGACGGGGCTTGAGTATGCATTTGTCCCTACACGAAGTATTACACCTGCGAACGTAAGGACATGAACACATTACACCAGTATCCCTGGATATCCAAACTGCAGATATGTACTTAAGAACATAGTGAACACTCTCATGTATGGTTATATTCTCTGAGGGTAAGCTTCGTGGTACAATCCTGTTGCGTACTGCCACTATCACGTCTGTACTGTTGTGGATGTCAGACATTATTAATTTCAAAATGTGAGTTTAGCCATTGCAACCACGTCATATGCTACACGTGCGTGCTGTGTATATTGCTCACTGATACATCTGGTACCTCCGGAACAAAAATGCTGCAACATTGCACGTATGGAATCTATTGGTTTATGGACAGATGCCATTGCTCATGTTTTGTTGACCAAACTTGTATTGAAAGGCAAAGTGACAAAATACAAAAAAAAATGCATTTAAAAGCACAGAAAACGGAATGAAATACAATCTCAGAGGAACTCCGTCAATTTTTTGTTTTATTTTTTATTTATATTAAGAAATATACTAAACATAATAGTAATAAATCCGCAATTTCTCATCTTATTGGCTGGGAGGGGAAGCATGGGGCGGGTAGCTGCGCAGTAGATGCCATTTCAAGTCCGCTGCGCCACTCTCTAGAAACCTTTCCTAGGCTGCGAGACCAGTATAATTCAATCACGATTGACTATCTGTATCGCTGTCGCTCACGAAGATAATCACACGTGCTAGTCTTTACAAGATGTGCAGTTAGAGAACAGACCCCACGGAGTGCGCCGCGCAAATAATAGAGAATCAGCTAAACGCTCATGTGTAAAGCCGCGATTTATGCGAAGAGACTTTTGCACCACTATGTTTCAGTGCCTTATGTGCACATCTGGAGTTCTGCTTCGTGGTTATTGGCAGTGTGTCTCTGAGCAGAGGTGTCGCTCAGTTAACTGCACCAATGAAAATGAAGTTACTATGTCGCAGTATGTTTGTGATTTGCGGGTTGGAGTCTAAGACACTCAATGTTAACTACATACAATCAGTGACCATGAAGTGTAGCTGCAGATGTGGACGTAATTCGTAGACACAAGATAATGCAAAAAAAATTTTCGCAAAATATAAGTAGCTCTAACCATATGTCTGTGACTCAAATTTAGAAACACAAGACACTAAAGAACCAACATTAGGCAGTCAGTGAACAGGAAATGAGGTAAACTGTCTCTTAACATACAAATATATCTGTCTCTGGATCTTTTTTCTTTCGAAGACCAGTCATAATACAGATTTCGGCGTTCAAAACGGTTGACGTTCAACGTGTAAATTAATTGTATTATTATTGTCCAAACAGCCTGTAAGACTGCTCTGGTACTTAAGTATGTAAACGTGCTTGATGACGGAAAAAGTTCTCAGTTCCTGAAATGCAGCATCTGTTATCGTCAAAGGAAACCTGCTACTTTTCGTCTGTTTTCTCTTTGTTGTATCGTCTGTGTTCGCATTAATGCATGTATCATGCCGTTTGCGTTGTCATCGCTAACATTTTAATGCGCATAATTTTTTTTGTTTCGTTTGACGACAGTACTCCGTTCATAAATTAGTTTATGTTGCAATTGTTTTTTTTTTTTTTATATTATCTTTCTCGATACGACTATATTATATTCCGTTATTTTGTATTTTATTTATTTGTTAACAGTTAATAATATATTTTCTTTCTCTTTCTATCTGTTGGATTTTCACGCAACGTAACAACATTTACTAGCAACGGCATATGTCCACAAAACAGTTTAGTAAATAGTACTTAATACTAACCCACTGCAAGAATCGTTCAAAGAACGTATTTAAACATTTCTATATTTTACCACAGGCAACATAGTATCATAGAGTGAAATGACGTGGCGACTCTTCGATACAGAATAACTTCACGGCTTATTGGCTGCCCGATGTTACTGATTCCAGTCCCGCGTATGTTTGGTTCCTGCATCAGGCTTCCTATTGACCTGGCTGCCGCCTAACGCTGATTGGCGGTAGGTGTTAACCCCTCACTCTAAATATTAATTAGTGAATATTCTCTTATTCACGCCGACGGATGGAGCAGTTTCAACAAACTGAATCAGTAAGAAACCACTGTGAAATCGGTGACTATTCTCAGATTCCTATAAAGAGTGCCAACATTCCACAAGTTAATTAATGAACGTCAACAGATTTTCCAGTAATATTTCACTGATTCAATAAGTGAAAACTGTTCTTCGAAAACAACTAGAAATAACGGTGAATATTCACTGATTCACTTGTGAGGTGTCGGCACTCTTAAAAAAAACGGTTAACATTCACTAATTAAACAGTGACTATTTTCACTGATTAAAATTGTTGAATCTGCTCTATCCAACAGCGTGAATCAGTGAATATTCACTAATTCTGATTTAGAGTGCATGTTGCTGGCCAGAGAAGCCATTTCGAACGCGTGTGTGACTGTTTGTCGTCGTACCAGCTATTTGACATCTGTATTCCTAATATTCTGTGATTGTTACTTTATACGTCATATTCAGGCAGTCCAGAAACTAACGACCAATAAGCATACCACACGAATCCTGCGCTCAATTGGAGACAAACATGTCAGTGCCAAAATGTGATACAACATTTTACGTGCACAATGTGCCAACACTGCACGCAAAACGACCCCCTATTATTCTCCACGTTCAGGTCAGGTATTATTTTATGTATATTTTGTCGAGTATACAAAGAATCATGTTTGGGATTTTAACCTGCGACCATAATATGCAGGTCAGTACAGTAGTAGTAAGGTAAGTTAAATTCTGTGCGGCACAAGAGGGGTCTAACTACAATCCCATGTTGCCATATTATTCATATAAAATGTCCTCGTACAACATTTTACCATGAGACCAAACATGTTATAGGCAGTTCGGAATAAAGTGAGCACTCGAAATAGCCCTGCTAAAGATCTATTTCCAGCCAATTCGTATCTTCCCGCGTGTAACGGCTAACGACGGGAAAAGTCTAACCTCCTGGGACACGTCACTTTATGTTTGCGCGTGTAAGATAAATTGTTCAGTCGATAGGTACATATATAGTTAGATAAAAAAATAAGTTTATTAATTATATAAAATACATTTATATCGCTGTCGGTTGATTTTGTTTCAGTATTGTTGTATTTAAATACGAATAAACACGGAACTATGTTGTGTTATTTCGTTGCCAACCATACAAGCAGTAAGGTGACTATCGGTAATGTTGAATTATATGTAGTAACAGCTAGGCCTAGTGATATTTTTCAAAGGTTAAATATTTAGTGTTCACTTTATTCCGAACGGCCTATACTTGTACCACAGGCCCATAGCTGTCTTTAGTAGAAGGCCGCGGCCTTAGATCTGGCAACCCTGCCAGAAAGGGTCAAATTAATATTTCTGTTAGCTCTCCATAGGCAATGGCTTTGCCTGATTCGTTATTGTGTCCCAGGGTTGCCAGATCTAAGGCCACGGCCTTCTACTAAAGACGGCTATGACAGGGCTCGTAGCCCCTCGAAAATACCAGGTGCTATAAGTATAGCTTGCTCAAAAAATCCTAGAAAAAAATATTTAGCAAAGAATAAAATACAGTAATGACTAGTAATGACTAATGGTAGAGAATTTTTGGGCCATACTATACAGAGAGGGAGAGAGAGAGATTATTCTTATAAAAATATATATTGTAATATATTCTAACAACAAATATATTGCTCAACACAAAGTGTACATAAGTTTCCAACAAATATTTTGATTAACAACGTCCCCTTACTCAGCTTAGGTATTTCTAGACGATCTCGAAGGTTTTAAACATCGGGCGACGAAAATATTGAATTTCCTCGGGAACGTGTTGCGATCGTGACCAGTTGACCAGCATGAGATGCATTCAGAGCGTCTCATTCATAACATGTTTCCAATTTAGTACAGGATTCACGGGGTGAGTTTGTTACTGGACATCCTTAAATATTGTAACACAAGTTGTTTCAGTTTCGTAATTATTATGATTTTTTTTTTTTTAAGAACACAACTTGTAGCCCATTTCTGACTTACACAAACAACCAAGAAAAAGGTATCCTAACGGAAAATTTTATGCACATTATTTCAAACATTATGGCTTTAAAATTTCTTAGTTGTGCATCTTCCCCTGTTAACTAATATATACAGAATGTTTAGTAATTGAGAAGTGTTCATGGGAAACTATATAAGTGCCAGAAAATCACATTTTGAGGTTTTTCATTGCAAAAAAATATTTATCCTCTTACTAATACCGTAAAAAGTGTTATAAATGCCAATAACACATTGTTCAGTTCAAACAAACGTGCGTAGAAGGAATTTGACGTAATTCAACAAGTGTTTCCATGGAGAATGATACATTTATACCATCTGAGTAAAATTACTAAATTGTTTCTGTAACAGTTATTTTCACATAACATTTTCACACACAAAATCTAGTAAACACATGTAATACACCATCCGGAATCATAGAATTATTTGTGACAGTTCTTTCTAATTCCTGAAAAACTTATTATTTGGCACTTATATCGTTTTCCACAAACACTCCTCAATTATAGGTACGAACGAAAGGAGTGCATTGAAGACGATGAAACAAGCAAATAATGTTAATAAACATAGTTCCGGAAAACGACGGACTTCCCGTTAATTGTATGGACACGTGCAAACATGGCAATGCTATAACACTGTTTTATTTGTGTGGGGATATTTAAAATCTTCGGTGTATGCCAGCCCTGTTGATAGTGCCCACGAACTAAAGAAACGCATTGTGGATGGTTGCCACAGCATTCGGAAGACATCTGGCCTTTATGAACGTGCACGGGCATCGATGCGAAGACGTGTTGAAGCCTACCTTCACATGAACACCACACATTTCCAACAATTGCTGTAATGTATTCGTCCACACGTGCAGCATTTTGAAGTTTTGATCCTCGGGAACACTGGCATTATAGCGTTCCTGTCATAACATGTAAAGTGTAGACACTTGGGAAATTCGCGTTATTTTCTGACAGCTAACTAGACTCCAAGTGACCATAGACTAGTTCGACGTCTCCCGCTGGTTGATATTGTCGTGACTTGCCGCGGAGAATACTTACATGGTAGAGAGACCAATCTCTGTAAAGTCGTAATACACGTCAATGACAACACAGTGACCAGTTGAATCGCAGAGTATGCTCCGTTATGTATAGGAACGTGAAGTTTAATCTGCTACCGAATGATAACGCGAATTTTTCATGTCTCTAGTAACGTGTCATATTGGGAAAACCATTGGTTTCTGGAAGTATTTTTACAAGCATTATTTGCTTGTTTCATGTCTTCGGTAACCCTTTCGATTGTACATCTAATTACCGAACAAACTGTATATAATATATATACATATGTGTGTATATCTATCTATGTGTATGTATATATATATATATTCACACACACATACGCCAACCCTACACGTACAACAAGTGGCAGCTGTGCAGCAGCGATGGATCAGCACGGGGAGGGAGCTAGGGTCAGAGGTCACGGTGGACAATGCCAAGAACCCAAGCTGTTTGTCTTACCGTGGAGGGGAGGGGGAAGGTTCCCGCCCTGCGACCCCCTGCCCCACCCCGGGTCAAACAACCCTCGTGCTTTCAACCCTCTGCGCTGGCGGCCATGTTTGCCAACCTCCTCGCTGTCCCGTGCCTCGCACACACCTGCAGTGCTGCCAAGCCTGTGAATTTCCTGCTAGATTAGATAATTCCATTTAACCTATTGTCTTACAAGTTGATTTCTTCCAGTGTTACAAAACTTTGGCTGGTCAGTAACAGGAATTTCTCAGTTACGTACCTAGCACAAGCAGTGGTAGTAGATCTGTAACCTACTTGCCCTTGGTATATGAAGCAACCAAGCATATGGGCACAGTGTGTCAATGCCTACAATCTTTGTAGGAACTTTGGAAATGTATCGACAACACTGCAAAAAAAGTAGCGACTAAAACTTTAGAGTTATCGTGTATATTTGAGCAACCCAATGGTTATAACCACAAAGGTTTGGTGGTATGGTTTTTGCACCACCTTGTTTTAATGCCTTCCGTGCACACTGTAGCTCTGCTTCATTTTTATTGGTTGCGTGACTTTGAGCATAGTTGTCGGTCATGTTACTGTACCAATCAGAATACAGGTACTGCGACATAATACGTCTATGATTTGTGGGTAGAAGTAAGACGTTGAGACTTAAAGACTACCTAACGCTGGACATGAAGCAGAGATGCAGATGTGTACATAAGTCATTGAAACAAAAGGGTGCAAAAATTATTTTCGTTAAAAATCTATGGTTTTAGGTCAAGTATTGTCCGGGTAACTGTTGAATGAAAATATCTATGCTGATAAAACAACTCGTCTAAATTTATTTTCATTTTCATTACAACGTCCCTCGCGTTCATTCAAGAAATCTGTAGCATTCGATTATTCAAACAGAAAATTTTCGCCTACAATTCTGTGTACACTCTATTCTCAGGTACTTATTCATTAGCTTCTGCTTTGGTGATTGGCCAGTTGTACATCTGACAAGACAGCGCAGGAATCAGTAAGTGTGTTTATGTAGCCGTTTGTGGTTCAGAGTCATCAATAACGCCTTTACTGAACGGTTACATAGTCGCAATATAATGTAACAAGAACATTCTGATGAAATATAAATTCCAAAATGTTACACATTTTCCGTGTGCCAGTTAATTATTTTTAATACAATTACTGTGCCCTTTTGAAGTGAACGAGATTTCTTCGTAACCATATGTTACATGTTATAGCGAAGAAACCCTGATTTTCGCAAAAAAAAATTATTTGCCAACTTATTCCAGTGCCTTACGTGCTTTAATGTTATTGGCAGCGTGTCCTTGCAGAAAGACGATTCTCATTTGGCTGAGCCAATACGGGCAAGACTACTGCGACCCCACACGCCTGTCATTTATAGTAAAATGTCAAGTAAGAATTTAAACATCCAGTTACTGGTCATAACGCAGAGTGGCAAATTATCACACAAAGAACTAAAACAGTCTGGTTCAAAAGTAGCTTAACTGAAGCTAGGGCTCCTTAGTAAGTACTAAATTTAAATCAGTCATAGAAAACGGCGGGTGTTCTAATTTCCGTTTTGCGAGACAGAAAATGTCATGTGCACCATCCTGTATTCCTTCCGGGTCTGTTTCTCGCCTACTTAAGCCGTGAAAGCAAGGTTTCCTCTTCAACTCGTACCTGGCGTTGTAACTTGGTGTAAAGCAGCGCGAGGGATTAGAGCAAGCGAAGTGTGGGAAACTCCGACCCTTCAGTCTCTGTCAGTCACTTCACGGCTCTCTTAAACCCTCTGATGCCGGGTCGTCGCATAAAACCTACCCCAGGTCTCTACCATCAGAGGCCTACCTAGACGTTCGTAGTGAGTGGTGTACGGATTGCTGAAACAGGTTCTCTTTCAGCTTTAGTTACGAACTGAGCAATGGAAACACAGTTCTTTGCTGTTTTAAAGTAAACTATTTATAGAGCCACGATTTTATGGCGAAAAGATATTTGCGTCATTCTGTTTGAATGCCTTATGTTCACAACTGCCGTTCTGATTCCTGGCCAGTGATTGGACGTTATATCTGTGACTTGTCTTGAGCTTCTACTGACAAATTACAGACGCTTTGCGTCACAATATCCTCATTGTTCTTGGTGCAGTCAAATGAGGGACGTGTCTGAGCAAAGGCGCGCTGCTAATAACCATGAAGCACTGATGCCGTTGTGCACGCAAGACAATGAAACAAAATGTTGCAAAATTCTTTTCGCGACAAAATCGTCGCTCTAAGTATTTACTAATGCAAATAACGTTAATAGGTCTAGTTTCGAAACCGTTAATTCGTTTATTTGTTTTTTAAAATGGGATTGAGTTCTCTAAAATATGTCATTGTTGCAAATTTATGTTATCTAATAATAATGTAGAGCCACTAGTATTAGGCGAAAAAAAAATTTTGCACCATCTTGTTGTAATGTCTTATGTGCACATCTGCAGGACTGCTTCATGGTAAGTGATTGAATGTCTTTTATTAACTCACAGTGACTTCGGCTTATATCATAAATCACAGACGTATTGTGTTGCAGTAACTTTATGATCATTGGTACAGTCAAATGAGTGAGATCTCAACTCAAAGTCACGCAACCGATAACAATTACGCAAAGGTACAGATGTGAACATACGGTATCGAAACAAATTAGTGCAAAAATTAGTTTGGCAATTAATTAGTGCGACTAAACATAACGTTTTTTTTTCATGTATAAAATTGTAGCTTGGTGTCGACTAGCATTGATGACTGGTAGTCCACAACACAGAGTTTAAATTAGCAAGTTAATTCAAGAAAATTATGTGCATCGTTCAGCAATGCTACCACCTAAATTGAAGTGAACGTTATACTTAATTACATAAAATCAGATTTACTTGATAATTCACGGTTCATACACTACTATCTTTTTGTCTTCACGTCAATCAGATATTTACATTGGAAATTTTAACTGTGAATTTCAAAAGTCTATCACATTTGTAGCATTGCTCCCATGAAATTTACTTGACCGAAAATTTTAAAGCATATCTGTGGTTACTATTTTACACTCTTTCTTAATCACTGTGTAGTGCATATACTTATGTTTCAACAGTTCAAAATTATGCAGTTAACAATATTAAAGAAGGGCAAGAAACCTGGTGCGAGTTTCATTACTTTTGATAGTAGTGACACTTATTTTAGTCCGTAGTTTTATGAACATTCTATATTAAATATGTAATTATGGATTATTATGAAAGGGATAAGGGGAGAGAAACACTTGCCCTTCACAAGTGTATTGACAAGGAACGGGCATCTCTGACCTTATAACCGAACCTCGTACATAGCGAATAAATATAGTATTTATTAACTCCACGCACAAGATACAATTCTAGAACAATATAAGAGTCCGGAGGAACGGCTGGGATGGAAGCGCCTGCAGAAACATTTGATAGGCCAACCCGCAGATGAGGACTGATTTGCGGGTTTGTGGACAAGCCAGGGGCAAACGTATGTATATAGCCTACTGTGCATCGGGCGCATGTGAAATGTCTGCTAACGAAGACATTCGAAGAACGATACACTGGCGTATATATATCACCTCTACGCTCAAATCACTCAACTGACATGCTGTGTTTTACTAGACTTGAGATAGTGGCCACATAATTTATGTATGTAAATTATGGTTCAACGTCCAAAGCACAAATCTATATTTTAACCCCCAATTCAAAGAGAAGGGTGTTATAAGTTTGACGTGTTTGTCTGTGTATTTGTTTGTCTGTGACATCGTTGCTCCTAAACGAATGATCTGATTTGAGGCGGTTTCTTTGTTTGAAAGCTGGCTTATTCGAGAGTGTTCTTAGCTAAGTTTCAAGGATATCTGTTTAGCCGTTTAAAGATCATCAGCTCTTTTCTATTATTTTTTTTTTGGTGCATGTGAGCAATTCTACTGGTTTGATTGATTTGAAATGTAGAATCCTGTAAGTCGGGTTATTATTTTTTTTAAATTTTAATTTATGTCTTAACTTGCCTTGTAGTTATTAAATACGAATGGTATTTTTAACAAATACAGCAGTCTTAGACAGCCATTTTAAGGTGATTTTAGCTGTTAAAAATTGAGTTTTTAATAAACATACTGAATTTATGAACTTAGAGTCACAGTTAGAAGAATGTGGTTAAGTAGGTTAAGTAGTTTCGTCGCGACAGAATACTCGCAACTTAGAGAAGCACATTCCAAGCACTGACCACGAAGCAGGTGTGAGCGTAAGGGAATGAAAGTGTTGCAGAGATGTATTCGCGGAAACTTGCTGCGGCTAGTGATATATTAGAGCAGTGTGGCATGTAGACGCTCTCCAGCTAGGCGTCGCAACGCACTACACTCGGCCTGACGTAGCAGTAATGAGGCGTCACTCAACTACGTCTGGACGTGCCACGAGTACCTGCCGTCTCTCCTCTTGTCCTCGTGTCTACTGGGCCTTGTAGTGCTGGTGTGCTGTGCCAGCTTCAGTCATACCAACACTTTAGTACCAGCAACTTATTTACCGCTTTACGACCAGCTGAACTGCTGTCACAAACATAGAGGCACGGATTTTAAGTGAACAGAAACTTGCACCAGCTAGTTCCAATGTCTTCCGTTCACAACTGTAGCTGTGCTTATTGGTTACAGACAGTTTGTCTTTCAACAGAGTTGTCGCTCATTTTACTGTACCAATGACAATAACTGCGACACAATACGGATGTGATTTTCTGGTAAAAGCCTAAAGCCTGGTACACACAATCCATAATTGAGTATGTAATTACTTACCTAATCCAGTACAAGTAGCACTGCGACAGTGCGTATAGCAGCTACGCTGGTTCCAGACAGATTTCCGTACTTAATTACGCAGATAGAGCCCCGTACTATTTATCATCGTAGTGTATGCTCACACGCATGCGCAATGCACAGTTACAGCCACGGCGCATCCGAAGCACACAAGTAGAATTGCCAACATTCTTTTAATAAAAATAAAATTCTTGTATTATACTGAATATGCGACAGTTGGATGTTTCAATACATAAATAATACAAGATAGTTTCACTTATTTGGCAACTACGTGCAAGTCTTGTCATGAAATAGTTTTCGGCAATTTTACTATTGTAATTTATGGAACATAACAAACAACATCACAAATACATTTTTCTCCTTTAGGTACCGAAACATAGAAGTAAACAGTGACAGTGTGTACACAATACAGAAGATTTGCTACAGAATTCAGTTCTGAAATCTCATTGACATTCGTGAACAGAATTTTAGTAAGGTATTGAGTAGAGAATTAAGGATAGTGTGAACGGCTTAAGACGCTGAGAGTTAAATACAGCCAATCACTGACAATATAGAAAATATGCAGATGTGCACATAAGTCTTTGAAAAAAGATTGTTCAACATAATTTTTCGCCAAAAATCAGTGGATCCAGTCCATGATTCACGAAATTCAAGTATTTGAACAGACGTTATACACATGACGTTAAAATATATAAGGATAAAAGTAATGTAATCGTATAAATGTCTTGTTGTGTTTATCGGCTTACAGTTATAATCAAAAGCTCCAGAGTTTGGTAGACGTGTTCTTGCACCAACTTGTTTACATGTTTTATGTACACGTCTGTAGCTTTGCTTCATGTGCAATGATTAGATGTTCTTAACTTGAGATTATTGGGGTTTTATCTGTAAATCCGAGCCGTGTCGCAGAAACTTTATCCCCATTGGTACAGTGTGTGAAGATACGTCGCCAATAACCATGAATCAAAGCTGCAGATGTGCACGTAAGACAATGAAAAACTTCATGTAAAATTGTTATCAGGAATCATTGGGGTCCCTAGCTGTAAGTATGGACCAGTAAAGTTCACGTTGTTATCAGACAACAGGCTAGATTACAAGTTACTTTGTTCTTGTCTGACTTCTTCTCTTGCCTGAAGGTCAAATTCAAACAATTATAACAGTTGAAACTGTGATTACTAAAACTAACCGAGTCCACAGTTTTATCTGATTTGTATTTTTACTGTAAAATATCGTATGAACATTGTGTCACTGAATGTTGAGGGTAACACCAAACTTTCTCTTTTGTGGTACACCGCCCTAATAATTTAAATGACCTTAACTCCACTGTACATAGTTTGCCTGTAAACAGCTTTGAAGGATGACTACATGTTTAGGCATTTCACTTGCTCCTGTTTACACGCAACTGTATTAAGATGGTGTTGACTGGTGCTTTGGATTACTTGAAATATTGTGAAATACGATACAGTTCGAATAAAATTAATCAATGTAGAAATGCGATAAAAATGGAATAAAAGTAGAGACCAGCTGATCACCGTAGTTATTGTATTATTGGTTTTTATTGCTTCTCCTGAACAGTTGTTTTTCTGTACCTGGGTTGTTTTTGAACTTACCATTTCAGATGTACATATAATGTCAATTATATTTAAATACGTACACACGAAGAGACGAAAGTGTGAACCCATTAACGTCAAGGAATGTTAGTTCAGATGAGAACAGCCCAATGAGTTCTAGTCCGTCGTCGACTACTAACAAAATATTTGCACATTTATAGTTGTCAGTTTGTCAGTGAGTGGAGATATTTTGATTATAGAAATTCCGAAGAGAACCTGACAGGAACGAAAACCCGGATCTCCGTACTATAAGGGGCGCTTGACGGAAAAATGTTATTGTCTTCACAATTGATATATTTGTACAAGATATGATTTGTTACGTTTATATAAACACTGTGGCTATTTTTTCTGTAATGAAACGTTTTTAGCTGCCTTAGTTTTTTTATAATGACATATAAAAGTAAAAGTTTGCATAAAACTGTTTTATGTTTTGAAGAAAAGTCAACTGACTTGTGGAACTGAAAAAACTCACAATGAATAACGAAATTCTAGGCTACAAGGTCACCTATAAAAAGTAAAAAAAAAATACATATTTGTATTAAAAAGATACGAATTTTGGAAATTAAAATGTAAACAATTCAAAAATTATTGAAAATTATCAAAATATTTTATTTTTGTTTTTATGTAGGAGAGCTCGAAGTCTACAACATTATTCAGCGTCTTTATTTGTGTTAGGTAGGTCAGTTGAATTTCCTTTAAAACATAAAACCGTTTTATGCAAATTTGGACTTTAACATGCTATTATAATACAAATGTGAAAGCTAAAATTTTATCATTGCAGTCTGCAAAACAAATAGTATCTCGCACAAATATAAAACTTTTTGAAACAATGACATTTGGCTGTTAAGCGGCCCCTTAAGGCGGCACCCTATTACAGTCAGTCATAAATCACATACATAAACACGAATGTTTACTGGTATGTGCGGGGTAGGAAGAAAGCGAAAATCACAACGACGTATTTAATAATGCTTTAATTGCAATCACGATTCCTAATTGTGGGAAACAGCTCCTCCCATAATGAGCACATCAAATTTACATAGAGTTATAAACAGTGACTATCAAAAAGGGATTAAATGCTACTATTTCTACTGAAACTCGACTTTTTATTTCACCTCGCGTATTAGTCGCATTTAACAGGAACTGCGGTCATAAAAATTTACGTGTTATTAAAACGGTATTCGTGTCTCCGTTGATCGTTATCAAAACAGTTTTTTTTTTTTTTCAGAGTACATAACGAGACTGGTTCGTGGTTTTATTACATGTTTAATGCTTGTGGCAAATAGGAAAATAACATTTGTAATAAATGAATCGCTTGGTTTTCGTGACATTATAGTGATTACAAAAAATGCATGTGTGCTGTGTGCAAGAAACTTTTTAATACATTTATATTTACCCTAAATTGGCTATAGATAAAATCCTGTTTGCTTTAAAATCCTTAAAAACTTTATTCGAGTGTTACTGAGACTGAGCTGGCATAAAAAATATCTGCCAAAAAAGTTGCCAGGATTAAGTTTCATGTGTCACTAGTGTTTAACAGTATCATTCAAGACCTACAGTTCCTCAAATTATATAACTTTCCACGTAATAAAAGAGTTGTGTATAATGTTGACATGATGACGAATGATTCTACGTCAAGTTACGCAAGTTATGGTTCTTTGATTGGAATACAGACAACTGGGTAGCTCATTTGTAGACCCACGGCATTATGATGATGAGATTTTTGTACCATTTTTGGTTTCAATGTTTCATATACATTTATTAATCTATGTTACATTATCAGCGATTTGATATTTTAAAACATCAATTGATTGCTACTTTTTTTTAAAGCCAATATGGATAAAATACTCAATGGCAATCCTAGATAATGATATTTGCCAACGTTATGACTAAATATTTATCCAGAATTACTAATTCGTTACGCGTGATCTCTTGCGCCGCAGTTAAATACACGAGGTTCCGGCGTCAGAGATTGTTCCTCGGAAGTTCGTAACACTGAAAACAATTTTGTTTAAAACGTTGGCTAAAACTATTGTCTAGGATTGCTATTGTTTAATTTTCGCAAATTGGCTTCAAGAAACCTACAGTTATAGATTAATGCTTTTAGCGTTGAATTATGTACCACGTCCTCTTAAGTCTCGCTTAACTTAGGGTTCTAGTGGAAAATAATAGACGTATGTTGTCATAAAAACCTTACTCTGATTGGTTCAGTCTAATTAGAGACGTGTCTGAACGAAGGCACGCTGCCAATAACCATGAAGCACAGCTGCAGATGTACACGTAATGCATCAGAACAAAATGCTGAAAAAAAAATATTTTTGCGAACAATGCGTGGGTCTACCCAACGGTGGAAACAGGAAACTTGCTATGAAGTGATTGTCTGCAAGCTGTAACTATGCTGAATATTCTTCAGTGGCAGCTATGTATTTACTTGCTATAGTCTTACTGAGGGAAATCAACTCAAAATCTGCAGGGTTCTTTCTTGAATATTTGTGATTTGCTTCAAGAAATTTAATGCAAAGCACGTAAACCGTTATCCAACTAGGAATTTAACAAAAGTGTGAATTCTCTTGTAGTATAGCTTGACGTGAATAAATTTCGGCAGATTTTCCGTTTGTAACCATTGCCATTGGCTAAAAGCCGCTTTCCTGAAAGTGTACAATCTGCACAGGAAGCTTACACATGACTGCCATGCTTAAAATGTCGTTTATTTTTCTTCTGTGTAACGATCCTTAGTTATCCTTTTATTCTGATTGTCGTATCACCCAATAACCTAAAACTATGCAATCAGCTCTTTGTCTGTGATGAAACAAACACCGGACCGTTAAAAAATATGGATCACGTCAGTGAATTAGTTTAAGGAACACTGTAAGATATCGAAGTGTTATTGAAAAGCTTAAAAAATGTTATTTCAAAGCAAAAATATTCTACTGGAAATTTTTTTTAAAATAACTGTAACAGAAATCTCATTTTTTTTCCTTTTTTTGTGGGACAATTTCTTTCGCACGTTATTTTTCTTTGTAAAGGTAGTTGAATCTCAGACCTTACAAAAAATTTCGCAGGGTTTCTCAGCGTGACCAAAATTTAATGTTCATCCTTTTGGTGCCTTTTTCACACATCCAATTTTTGTTGGTTTTTAATTTTTCGTCTGTCTTTTGCTTTGTTTGCTTTTGCATACGTATTTCTTCAGTCGACTATATTCCACTCGGGAATTAATTTTGTGTTGTTAACGTGTGAGTTGCGTGGGGGCCAAATGAAGAGAGACTGTTCAGGGGAAGGTTAAGAATACCCATAGGCGCCAGTTTCGCAGTTTTAGCTCGGCGAAACACGAGCACGAGACGTCTTTCTCAGGTCGTGGCCGACGACCATGTGGCTGCCCCCAAGCAGCGTCACTGATGTTGCTGATTTTGAGCCTGGCGTCGTACACTTACCT